>SJJU01004091.1:0-32574 GCA_012932125.1 Conopomorpha cramerella | reverse complement strand
TAATACATTTTAGGACCGAAAATACATTCCTAGTAAAAAGATAACCTGAAGTTTTAAGATGCCGCGCGCTTACTAGTAATTAATACAAATAAAATCAACGATTCTATCTTCAATACGTGAAACCATTTCTTTCCAGTTCAACACTCCACGATGGAATTAGTTTAGAACAGAGTTGGCAAGAGCGTCCTGCGTACTATATCAAAACGCAGTCCATTGGTCAGGAAAACATTAAATTCCACAATTTCCTAGGATTTCTATCTAATAACTTGTAACTGAGGACTTCAGTTTTTAAGCTGGTTTTACACTTTTAACTGTTGACAACGAGCTATGGGTGTATAGAAAGCTGGTATCCTGCTAGCTGAATTAGTAGCTGAAATACTGTGAACACTGACTACCAGCGTTGACTTTTATTATTATGATTTTGCGAGTTTTCTTTCTGTACACGTCCTAAGATGGAAAGCCGATGCACAGTCAACATAAACGCTCCGGTCATACGCACGCCCGGTGCAACAACACGTGCCGTCAGCACGTGCCTCTCGAACTCTTCGTACATTATTTTAAACGCGCCGACGAAACCGACGCTGATAACTCATTTTATAGTAAAACGCGCGTGTAACCGGCCCGGCGCTGACGAGAAACGTGCCTGTTAAACGACCCTTACGCCGAAATTCGGAAGTTTCAATTACCTACCGGTTATTTTTTTTTGATAATGAATTTTTTTTTTCCGTATCCGTCATTTCCAGGTAGGTACGGTCAGCCAAGAAAGTAGTCTATCAATTTTGATGACACTTACTTATTTTTTTAAGAAATGACATTATATAAAATATTTTAAACGGGTGTTATGGTGTGAACTTACCAATGCTAAGCATTCAGCTTACCTTCGTTGTTTGCCCGAGGTGTCGACACAGTTACATGCGCCGTGGTCAAGAGCTGACTGAAGTACCGCGGCGGCGTCTTTCACTGGTTGGCTGCGAATCCGGAACTACCCTGAAAAAAATCACTGTTCCGACACGTCACACTAACAACGGCACATGTACCTGTGTCGAAACGTTGGTCAAACAACAAAGGTAAGTTGAATGAATCTTTGGTTAATTTTGGCGCAGTAACTTCCTTTTTCGCTAAAATATCAATAAAGTAAGTTGTTAACTTAAGTTTTTGTGACAACTACGAGTAAAAGTTTCGACCTTTGGGTAGTCTTGCAGACTGTACACTTATATAGATACTGCAGAAGGCTTCAAAGTGTTTCACTTTCCATTTATCCCCTAGCGGCCAGAACCCTCGGATTACCTTAATTCGTACCAATTGCGTTATCTCCAGAAACAGGAACTCTAACGGAAAACAAGAAAATAAGCCAGAAAAGATCTTTGTTGTATTTTATACAGAAGTGAATATTTAAATAACAAGCTGTACCGCGTGGTGATTTTTATTTCGATATCCTGGGAATTTCGGGATGTAGCTTCCCAGCAATTTTCGGAGCCTCTTCAATACAAAAAAAAAAACAATCAAATACTTTCTCCTTATAATATTAATACATACCATAGGTTATTCATAACGAGAACAGGCAATACACACACTCATGCCGGTTAGTTTGTATGTGTATGTCCATTACGAGTATACAAGGTTCTTATCTTGACCTGAAGGTGAGCGTCTGTGGTCCCGTTGGTCGGATACTTGACTTGTAACCGGGAGGTCGCCGGTTCGATTCCGGCTACTGAACGTGTACCAATGGGACTCTTTTTCAGAGCCTATGTACGCAACGCAACGTCTTACGGTGAAGGACAACATCGTCATGAAATCCGCACACCACATGGTGTGTGAACCCTATAACAGCGATGGGCTCGCCCCCTGTCACGTTGGCATAAATACGCTTGGTGAACCGTGGGCATTTGCTTATTAAGCAACCTACCCCGCTTTGGGATTAAAAGGCGTGAAGTGTATTTATTTTTTTTTATTTTTAAGGTCAAATTAAAACGTAGGCGAACTCGAGTAAGCAACTTTTGACGTGCCAACGTTTAATAACTCTATACTACGGGCTGTATGCACGAAAAATATGACGTCATTGTCCCGTTTCGCAAACGAGTGTACTACTAATGCAATGTTTGACGTTGTCACGTTTTTTTTCTCTCTTCATGTAAAGCGCTAATCAGCTGATCGACAAGTTTGTAGGAAGATGTAAGATTATTTTTCGTTTCTGACATAGGGGTCCTTGGGGAAAGTAGTTGGATATCATGGGCTGAGCGACGTCATCGCGTTTCGCCAGTGTTTTTGATTCAATGTTGTATTATTATGATGTATGATCACCAACTCAATGCGACAATTTTTTTTCATCACTATGAACAAGCGTTTGACCACCATGTTCAGCAGCGATGTTGTCTACGATGGAGCACACTATAAATAAAACGAATAATTTATTTACTTACGTTTCATAACTTCTGTAAGAAAAAGAAATACCTACACGACGGGCATCAACAAATCCTAACTTTCATTTAATATTTAACGTAAAAGAAAATCGGACGGGCGAGGTGTGTGCTTGCCTGGTTTGTGTAGCGGACAACCTGGTGCACAGAGCCTCCGCAAGTTGTCTCCACTCCCTCCTGTCCGCGGCAACCTCCTTGGCGTCGCTCCAGCTCAGTCCTATGGCTCTCAACTCTTTCTCCACGCTCCGCTGCCACGTGTGTACTGGACGTCCACGGGATCGCTTTCCGAGATCTGGTCGCCACTCGAAAGCAATACCAGAGAGGTATTGCTTTCGAGTGAGGTGCTTGCTCCTCTTCGAATGGTATGGCCGATCCATCACCACTTACGGCGAGCAATCTCGGTGGCAACGGGGCGTAGAGTGTATTTTTTTTAAACATAGTAAAGAGTATTTCGTTGTCTTAAATGCCTTAGCTACTTAACATGGGATGAAGATGAAAACAATGTGGGTGTTGTTGTAAAGTATTTTTGTCATATTTTTATTTATATACCTATATAAATTTTTTACAGAAAGTCGCTGTCCCGGCAAACACTTATTTTGCATAGTAATTCACCGTACTATCCCTGTTACTGGATGTAATACAGTTGGAAAATTCACAAATAAAGACCAAAAGACAAAATATTGACCTTTCACGAATAACGTTTTATATATTTATAGGTTGCTAGGTGGTATGGTGGTATCTCCTCTTCGCTAAAAAGCACAGCCACTATTGTGGCTATTCATTTGTCATTGTGTTTTATTTTTTCATATTGTTTTCTATTTTATGTGTATGTAATTTGTGCTTGTCAGAGAAAACATATGTCTTGTCTTGTATGCTGAATGTTATTTTCCATTTCTGTCATTTGACTGGCACAAAATGGACAGTGTGAAAACTACACAATTAATAACTTTAAGTTCATAAAGAAGAAATATTATTATTGCGATCACAAATCAAAGCAAATGATTTCTAGGAAGTTGTATTTTATTTTTTCATTTACAAAATGGTAAAACCGAAACTCCATTCAGACCACTTCATCGGCAAATGTTCCGCAAATGGAAATAACATTTTTGTGTAAGCTTTAAAGTTTCCATTTTTTATACAGCATGCATCTGAATGAATTCAGACGAAAAACCGCAGCGCGTAACAATGGTAATAGACTACCTATAATTTAACTCTTTCCCGGACAGTAAACGCCTATAGGCGTCATAACAATAAAACGTCTATTGTGTCTATTTTACTGTCCGCCAGTGTGTTAATATACATATCCTAGGTTTTATTAAAATTTACTGCATAGTAAAAACGTGAAAAAGCCAGAAGAAAAACTTATAAAAGTACAATTTAAAATCATCTTTGACGGATCGTTGTGACGCAACTTTGGGGAGGCTCATGTCTAGCAGTGGACGTCAGTGGGCTGACATTATGATGATGAATGACAAAAGACACACGCTGTATATACAACTACAGTTTGAAACAAAACCAACGGATGAATACCGGCAAACAGCTAACTGAAACTTTTGACGAACGCCCCAGGGATAGCGATCGTGAATATTCAGCGAGTAAAACTGATCCAGGTATTTTTATTTTTAGGAGTCCGCACTTGATTCCGATAGTAAAACGGTTCTACAAGGTCAATTTCCAATTTTAAAATGTTAGCGAAACTCAAGAAAAGACTCGCATAGACACATCTTCATACAAACTTACCAATGAGCGGATGTGATTGCCAATTTACGTGAAGAGATGATTTATTTTTTCTTTGTTGACATGGAGTTTCTAGGGGAAAGTCGTATGGTTGAATATGTTTTTTGAGTTTTTGCAACGATTTTGCTTTAACGTTGTTAATGTAGTACCTTGAAAACTTTTGTATGTAATGTTGTTTTTGTCAATTATTGCTGTTTCCACATTGTTTTATACCATGTTTTTGGGTGTCATGTATTGGGGTAATTGAATATATTAACACGATAACGCCCAAAAGAATTCTTGCTTTTTAATTGTTTTTGACTTTTATTACCAAGTAATAAAGTCTAAAATAACTTATCAGTGTCCAAGTCCAGTGGGTGCTAATGGGTTAAACTTAAAATCCAAAATGTAAGTAAATCGTATAAGTGTTGTGTGACCGCATTGTGGGTTGGTGGCAGTCCTATGTACTCCTTTCCCTCATGGGGTCGCCGATGGGGTGGTGCTTTGACGTACGTACTGGGGTATGCGTTCGTGCGTCTGAAGAGCGCTTAGAACCAGTTGTCTCAAAAGGCTTCCTGATGTTGGGACCCATGGCCCCATGTTTAACCTCTCAAAGAACCGGACTAGACCCGTAAACTCTATCAGAGACTACATAACAATAATTTGTTTCTTGCACTGTCTCCCCTGTAAACCGGATGTCGACCTTCCTTAGGTACAATGTGTTATAAAAGACAATGTAATAAACTCAAAAGTTCAGTTACTCTCACTGAAATTCGATCACATTTTACGATTATTGGCGATAGTGTAAAAATGGTTGTTCTCAGTGCAGCACACATGTCCTAGACAATTTTGGAAACGATCCACAAAACACCTTTTAACCATCCTACACGGATATTCCGGATGAGTTCCGGCCAACAGTGAAAACTTTTGACTAGAGCCACAGGGAAACTATAGAGAATATTCAGCAACTGAAAATGAACCGTTTTTCATTTTTAGGATTCCGCAGATCTGGCATAGATCTGGCTCAGTTGGAATGGTTGCAAAATCATAAACGTTCCTGTTTCTGTACGCAGTCTTTTATTCCTTTAACATTAAATAATTAAGTAGTTACTTACCGATTGAGTTTGTGTATATATTCAATATTACTTTATAAGAGACATAATTACTTCTAATTTCTAAAAAACTTAGTCTAGATTTTAGGCCGATTTCTAAGAGGGTATTATAGTGGCTAATGCCATTATCATTATGATTACTTTTTTTTTTTTCAATATTTAAGTAACTATGTAACGTATGTCTTATGGATAAAAATCAATTTTAATACTCCATAGCACCGTCAAAAATACCACTTACATCGTTTTTGCAAAAAATCTGTTCTTGGTCTCCGAAAATCCGTTCGTATTCGAAATTGGCCCATCTACAAGATAAGAAAATATCCACTTCGAAGCCATCACTTGTCCAATGGATGACCACACCCAAAGTTTCCTAATCTCAGTGTGCCTCTGTGATTTCGCTATACAAGTGATCTGATAACCAGTCGACCTCGTGTGTTTAGCTAGGTACCTGCACCTACGCTCTAATGGATTGACATCCGTAATTAGACGCAAGCGGGCAGATGAGCAAACATATCCTGTTTGCCGCAGTGTGCTGACACCGATATTGTGTCGATTAGTATGATTGCATGTTTCAATTGGCTTATGCAGGGTGTGTCAGAATACATATCACATTCACGCATATTTTTTTTACTAATATGACTACTTTATCAGCGGTACGTAGCTTTTAACAAATGATTCATTTGCCCTGTATAAATAGCCGATTATAAAACCACAACCTCTCCAAGTACTCTACCACTGGGCTTAGGTTTTTTTATGCATTGTTAATACTATTGGTTATTTATTTGCCTCGCGGGCGGGGACTCGCGCGCCATTCACGGCCTTTGAGTGGCAACGGCGGCGGTAGCGTGGTGACCCTGTTACCGCCGTACGACATCGTGCGCTGGGGATGTGTAGATCGCCCCCATTCCGGTGACGGTCCGCGAGGGCCAAGCGCGGCTGGGGCCACCCTTGGACGTAGTGGCTCAGGCTGTTCCGGAGGCCCCGGCAATAACGCGGGGTGCGAGTCCCACTTAACCCCGCCGCTGTCCCCGTTAGCGGTGGGGTATCCATAACGGATTTCCCCACGATAAAAAAATAAAAAAGGATGTAATGGTTGAAAAGTGGTGGGAGACCAGGTCAAATTCAACAACCTACAGAATGCTTAACAGATTGAATGGCAGCTTCCAAACAAATATTACTCAAAATCCTTCGCAGATTCATGTGGCAAAGAATATTTCCAAAAATGTTAAATCGTAATCCTGGAGGCCAGGCTATGGTGAACAGTCCGACTAAACGGTAACACATAGAAAGGTGGTCCTATATAAATATAGGGGAACTTAAAAAAAAAACGTACGAACGGGCTACTATTACTGTGAAGTCCGTTCTTTTTTCTTTAAAATGATTTCCTTTTACCTACTGACACCTACCTAATGACAAAATAACGTCAAAAATATTTGATACGGATTCTTTTCTGTCTTCGTTATATTAGTACCTAAGGTGTGATATCTCACTCCATTGATTTGCTTGAAATCCTCTCTCTTCACAGTCACTTAATTAAACTTTATAATAACCGGACTGAGAAAAAAAATGGATGTAAAAACTTAACATCATGAAATAAAAAAAATATTGGCACTAGTTAGAAGGATATTATGCGTACTTTTTACTTTTAAAATTTCTGTACTATGTTCTTTTCCGGTAAAGTGATTCGAATTATTATTTTCATATCGTACAACGTCTTCGTAATTTTTTTCCAAAACATTTTTGCTACGGGTATTGTCAGTCCTCGCTACAAAACAGGTTAATTCGTTAAGCCTTTATGTTCCCCAATATTGAAAGCTAACTTTCATAAATAATCGCTTATAACCTCTAAATAGTGCTTGATAGATTTATCTATGTAGCTGCTGTTGTTGTAAGTGATTACATCATCATCATCATCATCAGCCCATACTGTAAGTGATTTACTGGCAATATTACTCAAATAATAATTTTAAAGAATCGATTTCGCTCCTACGATTATCTAAAGTTCCCATCGATGTATCTAGTCTGCGATCATCAAATGGGACCACCTTTGAAATATATTCTTTTCAACAACAAATATAATCATCAAAATCGGCAAGTAAAATACGAAACTATCCGCAAAAGAACAAAAAAACATCATATTATATACGAACGAATTGGGTAGCATCCTCTTGTGAAGTCGCTTAAAAATAGAAACTAAACGAAAAGTAGATAACATTATACTCACACATAAACTCGAAAGTTTGCATGTTTCATATTCTTTGACTGAACGGATTTTTATAACAATTTACACATCGAAGTAACATAATATAGGCCATATTTTATTCCAAATTTCCTACGGGAACAGCATAAATTGGTTGCTAGGCAACGGTAACTAGGACGTTCTGAAACAATGGATTTTACTCAAGTGTCAAGTTTGTCTGAATAACTGAATTAACACGGATGAAGTCGGGAAGCGTGCACTAGTACAACATAGTTTCTAAAGCCCAAACCAACGCTTTCAGCTCGTGGCCACGGTGGCGTGCACAATGATCAGTTGTTAGGTACGTTAGCTTCTAGCGACGTGTTCACATAAATGTGGAACTTTCCAACGGCACCAAACTAATACGCTATAACATGTATACTTTATATTGGATATCCTTTTTTAATATATTTTACTTTATAACATTTTCTCTTAACGACATTTTAATTATGCTATAATAATTACCTCTCCAAAGCTCCACCACCTACTAGGTAAACTAATTACTCGTGGAAATTCGTAACTTCCACTTTAACTTTGATATGCGCAGAATACCCGGAAAAGCGCAGGGGAGTCTGTGACCTGAAAACTAGCGCTGTCTTTTGGGACTGCGTTCTTTGCACTTTCCATTTCCTGACAGCGGCGGCGACCGCCCACATTCGTGAGGCGTACGACAAGAACTATCACAAAACCAACATAACTTAACCTCACTGACTAAGGAACCATCTCATGGCGCAAATCATGCTTTACACGCTCCTGAAAAATTGAAATAGCCAATAGGAACAACCCATCTTCTGTCCACTTAAAAGCAAAAGTTTTATTTCAAACTTTTCTATGGATAAAGTACTCTATTTCAACGTCATTAAGAGCGCATCTGAGTTTTTTTTTTGTTCCGACACGATGACAAGTTGAAACGAAACCTAAGCTTAACTCAAAACGAGCGGAGGAAAAACAGTGTTGGGTGCACAGTTTGAAACTGTTTCAACTGAGTTAGTAGATATTTTGTGAATAACTGCTAACGAGATTTGCTGAATTCGGAAAATAAAATGAAACGGGACGATAATCTCTAGAAAATGAAATGAGAGCTTCGTCCAAATCGGACTGCTACTGAATTAACTATGCTTTAGAGAAAATAAACAGGGGGAAATAGACAGCATAACCTCCGGATTCTTGAAGCGTATTTACTTTGACAACGCAATAATAAAAAACACTTGATGTGCGCTGTGATTGACAGGTGATGATATTACGTTATATAACATGTTTTTTTTTTTATATTTACATATCGTTTCAACAAACCATAGAGGGAAGGAAGCGCGCGCAAAATACACGATCATTTCTGCACTGATAATCATCCGAAATGTTTTTTTCCTTGACGGCGAGTCATTTATAGACAGCTATAATAATATATAGACAGCTATTATTTGCAAATACCCTTCAATTTATTTAAAGTTATGAAAACTACAAAATCAAATCAAATCATTTATTTGTGAATATATGTCAAAAAGATGTTCAGTAATATTGTTATGTTACAATGTATCCTGCCATAAAAGCGTACAAATGTCAAACTTATTGTATAATGTTAGTCGAAAATAAATAATACAAAGAAAAAAAAATAAGTAATTACAAAATTAAAACAATTAAATCTAGAGAATACTCTGCAAGATATGGTACATACTCGTAGTACTATCAACGAGTCTTTAATTTGTCAATAAAAAATAATTCACAGTATAATAGGATTTAGTTATCAGTAAGTGTAAAATTATGTCTAAATGTCATGATGTCTGACTCTCTTAGAACCTGAGGCAATTTATTGAAAATCTTTGGTGCCTTACCTATTAGGCTGTTAGATTTTAGAGCAGTTTTAGCCTCGTCAACAGCCAACCTAGTAGGGTCTCTGATGGATTTCTGTTTGTGTTCATTAGCATTCCTAAAAAGATCTGGATTCTTTTTAACGAATAAGCACACTTCAAATATGCAAAGACAAGGAACAGTAAGGATTTTGAGTTTCTACTCCACTCACCATCCATACCAGATGGATTTGCCATTTACGCGAACCAAACGGTTTGCGTCCACTTTCATAGTGCGTACCGCCAGGATGTGGAACGACTTGCCGGAGTCTGTGTTTCCTGCGCAGTAGACACCTACTGAAATGGACTTTAAAGGGTATATATCCTTTAAATGCCGAAGTGTGAGTCCCATAAATATCACGATAATTTTAAAATATACACACATCAAAAGTGTCTATGGATCAAGAACATTTTTAGCTCTTAAAAAAAACAAATTTATTCAAATTAAATCTAATCTTCTGGGTTGGTCTCCTACCTAATTCCCCATGCCTGTATCAATGACTTATCACCACAATTAATTTATTCAATTATGAATGAATTCAGTTTTTGTAAAATATATTCTTGAATGCAATCTTCTCTTGAATTGCAATCTCAAACTTTACCTCAGAGGTATTATTATATTTTACAGTTATTTTTCTGTGGTGTTCGACGTAGAAGATAAGAAAGATAAATCTTCTTATTGTATACAAATGAATTGATGTTCGTTAGTCTCGCTAAAACTTGAGAAGGGCTGGACCGATTTGGCTAATTTTCAAAAGTCCAGAGAAGGTTTAAAAGGTGTCTTTCTTCCAATACACGGGGTATAAAAGCGACTTCCTGTGGGAAAACAAATGTTTGCCGAGACACCTATTCTTAAATAGTTTTTGCAACGTGAATCTATGAAGTAAACGAATGTTTTATATTACCCCATATGTACCCCAGCGCTGTTACGCGTAGTTTATCGCATTGTTATTCTTATATAACAATAATATTGTTGTGTGTCATTGCACTTTTGCGAATTTAATATTAAAAATATGCAAAACTTAACATCAATCCAAACTTACTCGTTTATCTGAAATTATATTAGTAGGATTCCAATGATGTCACAAGTTATTCCAATCGATACAATAACTTTGTTTACTCCTTTGTAGTAAAAAAATACACTTCACGACTTTTTTACGCCCAAAACGGGGGGAAGAGGCCCTTGCTAGGTAAATGCCCACGGTTCACCACCTCAAAACCTATTTTATCATTTACGTTCCGGAAAACTGCCTGACAGGCAAATTCAACTCTTTTTCTATTTTAAATTTAGAAATCAAAGTGCGCAAGAGCACTGCCAACATGTTGAAAAGCAATCAAACGTTCGTGCCATAGGTACATATTTTGCTTTGCCATTGAAAATGGACACAACTATATTCAGTTTGAAAAGTACCTTAAAGCATAATGCACTTTAACGCCGTAGCAACAAAGTCTACGTTCTATTGGTAGTGTAATTCTATGAACAGTCAAGAATACTTCAATGAACAACGGCGCGGGGTAACAGGCAATTAGGTCGTAGCACCGACTACGATAAATCGTAGCAAATTCTACTACGACGTAGCAGTAATATTGGATTATAATAACACTCCGAAAAAAGACGGTCACAAATAAATGTTTATTTCATAATTCGAAAGAGATAAATACAGAGACATTACTTGCCGTTTTTATATAATTAATGAAAATTATACAAACTACATAGCCCTTAAAATATAATTACTTGTTCCGTATTTGACTTGCAACTGACAACGAACGGTATGCTTGGTATATCTTTGAAAATTACTACTATCGGAATAGTTGTAACTATTTCAAATTTGGTATATCCCCAAGCTTAACGTTCGTTCCCAGTTGGATGTAAAATACTAAAGAAATAAGTAATTCTATTGTAAATTCTACATACTACTTTGTATAATAATAACTTCAGTAAAATAAATTATTAAAAAATAAAATAAAAATAAGTAACGAGAAAGAACCTATTTTATTACATTTATAACCTATTTTATCATTTGCCTACGAAACTATGAAAATTGTTAAAGTTTTTAATGATATCCATAAGTTTTATTGAAAAGTTATTTTAAGTTTGTACTTACGTACTTTAAGTTTCTTTGAATGGGTTCGTTTGACGAAGGCAAAATTCTTAATACACAAATTAAGAAGTATTTCAAAATAAAAAGTCTATTTGCGAATTGCAAAATAGAAAAAGTGAAAATTACTTACAAAGAAGAAGGTACATTATTATTTCAAAAGTTAATTATATCTGTTTACGTGAGGATTGTTTTTTTTTAACTCCCGACCCAAAAAGAGAGGTGTTATAAGTTTGACGTGTCTGTCTGTATGTCTGTATGTGTCATCATAACTTTCGAACTAATAATGCTATTACAATATTTTTTATTATTTGAAAGCTGGTCTGAGAAATCTGTTCTTCTTGATCTGAACGGGTACGACACGAACATTTAAAATCAGGGGTTTTTTTGATATGTGCAATTCAATAGTTGTGTATGAATAATATTATGTCTGGGTATATTAACAGTCCGTTAACAGCTATTTCACCTCTGGCTCTTATAGCCAGAAGCCGCGGCTGGCATATTTGTAATGACGTCTGTCAAAGGTAAAATAACTGAACGGAACTGTGAAAAGACGCTCTTATATGCTCTGTTATTGCAAAGATAATGGCGTGCCCGGCTATTTGCCGAATAATCGCTTTCTCACGCCACAGGTTGCTTTTACGAACTGTTGAAGTTTCAAGAAACACACCCTATTGTTTTTGATGCTTTGTGAACAAGCGTTTAACCAGACAGTTTGGTGGTGGCAGTGGCGTGCACTGGCTTTTACAACAAGGTAGGCAGTAATCCCCACGAATAGATACATATGTATAAGTAATTTGTCTTTACGAAATATAGGTCTACCTATCTACTCATCCATAAAACAGAGGGGTACAGGACCTTCGTTAACCTATATCGTGAGTACAACAAAAAAATATCTAGCAATAACTCTATTATTAGGGCGGGTAGCCAAAATACTAAGGTAGGCAGTGTCTTTTTGCCTATATGGTGTGCACGCCACTGGGTGATGGTGATGTTAAGCAGCGATGTGGTCTACGATGGAGCACATTTGTTTATTAGGAACTAGTGGCGAAGCTAGGAAGTAAGCCGGTAGTACAAGACAAGCCTATGCCAGGCACATTAACAACTATTTTCAAGGAAATTAAGTAGCGTAGGGACTCATTATAGTTCAAATAAGTAAGACAAATAAAAAAATCTAAATAAGCATTGGTTAAGTGCCTATTTTGCATTACCGGCTCACCTCCTAGCTTCGCCACTATTAGGTACCTATTTACAGCTGCAGGATTATGTATCTAAGTAAGAATACTGTAGTTCAGTTGGTGCCTTGGTGGTTGGTTGGTTCCTTGCCTGGAGGTCGCAGGTTCGAGTCCGGCTACTGGACGTGTACCATCGGAACACTTTTTCATAGCCTATGTACGCAACGCAACGCTTGTACGGTGAAGGACAACATCGTGATGAAACCCACCCACCACAAGGTCTGTGAACCCTATAACGGCGATGGGCTCACCCCCTGTCGCGTTGGCTTAAATACGCTTGGTTAACCATGGGCATTTGCTTTAGCAAGTGCCCAAGTGGGTACCCCGTTTTGGTACTAAAAAAGGCGTGAAGTGTATTTATTTTAATTTTAGTGTGATTATGAAAATTAAATGCTAATTTTTACACTTACTCATCTGTTATGCACACAAATCATATATTTTATACGACGTATTGCTATACACGATTTTCTCGTTCTTGAAGTTAACGTAAAATAAACATGAAACAATGTTTATTTATATAATGTTACCAATTTTTTAATAAATCGTAAAAAAATATTTTGTGTATTTTAATCCTAAAGCGAGATAGACAGAGAGAGGCAAGCAAAGTCCCTTATTCACCAGGCGTGTATTCATATTTAAGGAGGTTCTTAATTCGGCGGTAGTTTTACCAAAAAAGTATCCATATTTTACTGGTTGAATGCGGTTCTTTTTTCTTTGATGTTATCTACATTTATAGGAAACTCACCTCAAGCTCATACGAGCTAGATACTTACTTAGATAAATGTTTTCTTCTATTATATACATATGAATAAAACATCTAGACACGTCTAGGAGATATTTAAAAAATAAAAATAGCATCTAGCAGATACTTAAAATTGAACCCACGACCCTACGGAATACTTGTAGAGATAGACATAATGACCACTAGACCAACGGGCCCGTCGAGAAAAAAACAAAGTCTGTTTCAGCAACACTTGAGTACTGGTTATTGTTTCAGAATACGAGCCTGAAGCAATCTATTCCGTTTCACAACACATATATACAACAGCCGTATTATGAACGATAGCTCCCTTTCATTTCAGATACCCCGCCAACATGGCCAGAATAGCGTGGTGCATACTGTTCAACGAGGTTAACCGAATAGGGACGTTTAATTAGCTGCGTGCACAGAATGTTCGCACAGAGTAGGCAGCCATTGCAATTCAATAATAGATACATAATATTAAAAAAATCCACTAACAAGGTATTACGGGGCAAAAATAAACTAAAAATATGCTTTCAGCGTAGCTTTGTTGTTTGTTTGATTTTTTGACACAATGACGCGCGCCGTGGTCACGAGCTGACATCTAATTTTGTCAAAATCAAAACAAAATACTACAATAAAAAAAACATGTTTTCTGTCACACTAACGAAAAAGTACTTGAAACAACGAAATAATTCAAAACATTTGGCCGTTTTTGTCCGCCAATACAGGCCACGGAGCTGCAGTCTACCACTATAAACTTGAACTCATATGAATTTCATTAGATTACCATTTTTCATTTGTTACAATATTACAACTCTACCATAGTGATCTTTTCATGACACAGGAAGTTTCACTAAATTAAATGTTGACCTATCGTACCTTTTTTATTGCACAATGAACAAGCGCTAATGATGATCAATGACTAAAAATAATAGTAGATTAGTCGCACCAATTCCTA
This sequence comes from Conopomorpha cramerella, assembly GCA_012932125.1. NCBI lineage: Eukaryota > Metazoa > Arthropoda > Insecta > Lepidoptera > Gracillariidae > Conopomorpha > Conopomorpha cramerella. Next base: position 18,209 of record SJJU01004091.1, on the reverse strand, counting down.
CAATATTTTGAGCTTGAGTATGAATGCCGTACAAAAGCGCTACCTTTTTTATTTTTTCTGTGGCACGTTCAAAATATCGAGGTAGGCAGTACCCTTTTGCCTATAGTGTGCACGCTACTGAGTTTTAACTGACTTTTATTTTCGTTTTTTACATAAAGTGGATGTACGCCTCTCATCACATTCGTTGCGTGACATAAATTTTGATGTCCCGTCGATGTGAAAAACAAAATAAATGATACTAACTAAATTCGGCCTAACGCCAAACTCTTAGGGCCTTACCAATAATGGCGGAATTGCTATTTAGAAGATACACAAAGCTCAACTTAACTTGTCAGTTGTATGTCAAATACGGAATAACCAGTTCAAGTAGACCTGTAATAACAGTTGTGTAAGTAAAAAGGCGTTTATTGGTAAGGGGGTTAGAAGCCTACGCTTAAACCTAAAGGAAAATGCTGTACAAAGTCTGTATAAAATGACTCCGGCACACCGGGTTCACACCATTGACGGTGCTTATAAATGCCGTAAGCGTCCACACACTCGTGGCCATTCCGTTGCGTTTTAAGCAGGCTCGGCGTTATAACTGGGCTGAAATATAATAATAAGAAACATTTGACATATTATTATACACTCTACATAGACACACCAAACACCAGACACAGTATATATATCCTAACTTATAACTAGCTCTGGTCTATGTTCAAAAACCAACATTTGATCGAGCGGCGACAAGGGCTCGCGAGTATAAATATTACTCAATACTCAATAATTTATTGCTTTTTCACGGCTCACCCCCTGTCACGTTGGGCTAAATACGCTTGGTGAACCGTGCGTACTTGCTTTAGCAAGTGCCTCTGCCTACCTTTGCCTTTGGGATTAAAGGCGTGAAGTGTATTTATTTTTTATTTTATTGCTTTTTCACAAAGTGTGTGTGGTCTTAAATACAGTTGAGGTACAATCGTGGACCCTGTAGGGTACAGCAACATAAACATATCATTTTTGTAACTTACATTAGGTAACAGTGTTATAAAAATATTAAATAATGTATACATTTCAACAAAATTAAATATTTACAGTTGTGTATTTAAAAAAAATGCAAACACAACACCCCGTTCATATGATAATACTCGTAGACATAACTGTAATAAACAGATATACGTGGTACGACGTATAATCTACATACTAGGTAAGGAAAATATAAATTATACGAAAAGTTTATTAACTCAATTAAGTAATCACCAAGCCATCAAATATCCCAAAGCTTCGACTCGTAATAAGAATAGTAATTACGGGAATCGCTGTAAAACTATGCCACTAACTAGCATGTGTATACAGCAGTAGCGAAGCTAGGAGATAAGCCGGTAGTGAAAAATAGGCACTTAACCAATGCTTATTTAGATTGTTTTATTTGTCTTATGTCGTGAGTACAACAAAAAAAGATCTAGCAAAAACTCTATTATTAGGTCGGGTAGCCAAAATACTAAGGTAAGCAGTGTCTTTTTGCTTATATGGTGTGCACGCCCCTGAGCACTAGTATACAGTGTTCTAAGTTCACAGATTTATCTATATTTATATTTTTGTCTCCATCGCTAACGAGACACGTGACTGTAAAAACACCCTAGAGTTACCCCAGGCAAACAAAGATCACCGAACGTGGTACCCTGCGGCGACGCAAAGCTTTTTGTGTGACACCCAACGTTTGGACAACATAAAACATGACCAAAGGTAAATTAGATAAGCAATAAACTTGCCGAATATAAACTTTATTGGGCGATGCGCCTTTTTTTATTGGATTTATTAAAAGGAGTATTGTTGTAATTGGAAACTCGTGGGTTCTCGTGTTCCTACTTTTTGTAAGTTACGAACGGAGTATTGTACGTTTATTAGCAGTCTAGACATTGTCGAATGAAATGATGTTTCTTATTATTTTGGAAGAAATATTCACAACTTCACTACATATGGATAACTAGTAGATAGGTACATTATAAAGAGAAAACCTTTGTGTTTATCAAACCCTAGTATAAAACAAAGGCCTCTTGCTGTTTGTCCCTCTGTATGCTTACATATTTAAAACTACGCAACGGATTTTGATGCGGTTTGATGTTGTTTATATGTATAATACATGCATATAACAGCATAAAATCAATGCTAATAAAGTATATTTGCAAAATAACGTTTGCCGGTTAGTTAATATGTAAGCATATTTGTTATATGTAGGTAAACTCAAAAACTACTGGTTGGATTTCGATAATACTTTTACTATTAGCATTTTACATTATCTCTGAAAGGTTGTTTTTGCTGTGTATTTTAATATAAGGAATAACACAGTAATGGTACATACAACAATACCTCCTGTTTCAGAAAAGACTAAAAATAAGTATATTAATGCTTCATTTATTATGAGACGGTATTTAATTTTTTGACGCCATCTGGAGGAAAAATATGCGTAATTAGATAAAAAGGCAGGAAGCGCTCATAATTTTTATTAATAAAAATAAAATGCATTCAGAGATTTTTAAATATATACATAATTTGAAATTCTTCTATATTATATTGAATAGATCGTCTGTAGTCAAGTTGGGATATTTGACTTGCAATCGCGTGTTCGAGTCTGGACCTTTTGTCAGAGCCCATGTACCCAACTCAACGCTCGTACGGTGAAGGTCAACATCGTGATGAAACTCGCATTCCACAAGGTGTGTGAACCTTATAACGGCGATGGGCTTCACGCCTATCAGTTTGGGTTAAATATGCTTGGTGAACCGTGGGCATTTGCTCAGTAAGTGCCTCTACCTAGTCCGCTTTGGGATTAAAAGGCGTGAAGTGTATTTTTTTTTCTTCGTTCTATATCCCCCTATTTTTTCTCTTCATTTCGTATTTGAATATACTTGATACTTTTGGTTGATTTTCGCATTTGGGCTGAGATTTTAAATCTATAATTACATTAATAAGTATTTTTATGTCTAGCAGGTGTAAAAACTAGATTTTTTAATACGAGAGACAAAGATAGCCCCTCCTATGCATACAATGTAATACTTTACTTTTAATTGAATACAGTTAACTCAATCAATCTTCGCTGCGTAAAATATACTCTAACTTCATTGCAGCAGAGTACAAAGTTGTCTGAACGGGAAGCGTTAAATATGGCTCTCTAATTAAAAATGTCACTTAACTGACTTCTTTCATAGTATAAGGGTCTTAGTAAAGAGTAAGTCTTCAAATCTCGTCATGAACAAGCTAGAGATAATAATTTTGTACTTTTTATTCTTGTTTATTATTATTTAGCAAGTGCCTCTGCCTACCCCTCTTTGGGATTAAAGGCGTGAAGTGTATTTTGTTTTTTTTTTTTTTATTCTTGCTGACCCGGCAAAAGTTGTTCTGCTAATATGTATATTTTTAACAATAATTATCTACTATTACATGCGTGTATTATATATATAAACCTTCTTTTAATATCACTCTATCTACTTAAAAACTGCTTCGAACTGCTTCGCTTACGAAAAAAAATACACTTCACGCCTTTAATCCCAAAGAGGGATAGGCAGAGGCACTTGCTAAAGCAAGTACCCACGGTTCACCGAGCGTTTTAAACCCAACGTGACAGGGGGTGAGCCCATCGCCGTTATGGGGTTCACACACCTTGTGGTGTGCGGGTTTCATCACGATGTTGTCCTTCACCGTACGAGCGTTGCGTTGCGTACATAGGCTCTGAAAAAGAGTCCCATTGGTAAACGTCCAGTAGCCGAACTCGAACCCGGGACCTCCCGGTTACAAGTCAAGTATCCGAACAACTGGACCACAGACGCTCTCGCTTACGAAACTGCATCACAATCCGTTTTTCAAATCTAAGCATACAATATAAGGACAGACATTGAGAGGCGACTTTCTTTTATACTATGTATTGACAGTTCTATATCCTTCACTATTGTCTTACTAATAGACTGAGAGAGAAATACTAGAAACACTTTCTAGGTCTCGTCCTTTCCGTCGACGTGATAGGAAAATAACATTTTATTGCTCGACTTGAGTATTCACAACAGTGTTAACTATGAGAAGTAAAGTGAGGGATGTGTAGTAATTAACGCTCTCAATCTCAGACCTTTTCAATTGTACCTTTTTTTTCTCTCACGTGACCTAAACAAACAGCGGGCAGTGAATTAAGTTACCTCAACCGTAAATCTGCGTTTACATTGAAGTTGATAGTCCAATATGAGGTCGTTAAACTCTGTGTACTATGGACTGTACTGCTATGATTAAACGTTGTGTTCTCTTCCATGATAAGGAAGTCAGATTTTGTTGATGGCAGACCCGATAAAACTAAGGTAACTTTAAATAATAGGATGTACCCTGTGAGTCCAATACACTGTAACTACGAAATTCCAATTCGGTACAAAACGCGTCTCAAAGCTTTGAACAGTTTTTCGATATTCCGTCAACAATTTTCTTCATAAGTTTTACAGTTGTAAGTGTCAAAATAAACAATAAACATTTCGACACATTTACATGTGCTGAGCTGACCTTTTAATATAATGTCAGTGTGCGTTGCTTTATAAAATGATTTGATACTTTTTTGTTTTTTTTTTATTACTATGAACAAGCGTTTGATCACCATCCTGCCTGATGTTAAGCAGCGATGTGTGGTGTCGATTGTTCCAAAACAGAACTGATAAAGTAACGAATAAACCTTCTTTTGAGTCGAAGTTTTACGACAAAAAATTTCAACCTCGCCATACAAACACGGTCAGCTGATGAGCTTTTTTTTCGAAGAGATCTATTTATTTTTCATTTCGGCGCATTGACTCTAATACATAATACAGAATTTCTGCTCAAATAGACACAGTACAGAAACAGAGAATAATTTGTCTGAAAATGTTTTCCAGGCACATCCTGTATACCTGTAAAGGATCAGTGCCAGTTTGTGCAAAACTCTCAGTCACAGTCGTGCCTTCGCCGCCGTGTAAACAAGCCCGTCGGAGGGGATATCCGCTAACTTCATTAGTACATTAGCCGTGATACTGAACCAACCTTCACACCACCCTTCCCTTTGGTCTCCGCTTTACAATTAGGGCACACACGAGACTGTCAATCTGACCGGGAATGAAACTGTGATAACGAAAACGGTGGAAAGATTTCCATTTTGCGTTATTTTTGTTGCTGTTTGCGTTACTATATACAGACTAGCTCAGCTTCAGGATGTTATATCTCCCCACCAAGTTTAAAAAAAAATAGACTCAAACTTTTTGAGACGACACAAATAGTACCAAACGATTTATTTCCACGATACACGATCTTTTCCAAACCGACTCTAAACTGATATAATATCAAAATAACAAAAATAGATGTGTCAAAAAACAAAGCTAAAAAGGTTCTAAAAAGTCTGTATAAAAGGGCCCCGACACAGCCATCACACTATTTCATCACATCAGTGTGACACAAAATAATTCATATCAACGGGATAATCCAGGTTCTAAAAAGTCTGTATAAAACGACTCCGGTACTAAGGCAGTAAGTAACTCCTCTTATTCATGATATTAAATGTTTAAAACGGGTATTATAGCGCGAAGATTAACCAAAGATAAGCATTCAGCTTACCTTCGTTGTTTGCCCGACGGTTAATCTTCGCGCGATAATACCCGTTTTAAACATTTAATATCATGTCAGTGCGCGTTTCCTTAAAAATTGATTCCTCTTATTCATGTAAATAGCAACTTAACAGAAAAAATAATAATTTAGATATAATTTGTCTATAGATATGCAAACTATTGACACAAAATTCAACATGAATACGTATGTAGTATTTAATAAAATTTTCCCCACTTCATTAAAATTCAGCATCCATCACGCGGGCGCGAAATTATTTCCAACACGGCCCTTTTTGTAACAATTTCTATAGTCAACTGTGAATTTCACGCAGCCCTCAGCCCCTTGGTCTATTGTTAGAGCACTGTGAGGGTTTGAAAAACTTGCTAACAGAGTTTGCAACTAGCCTACCAATAAGTTGGACGTTGTCAGCCTATGAGAAATCGTCAGCCTTAATTTCCGTTTGACCGTTTCCATCCGCAAACTCGAGACAAGCGACAACTCGAGCAAACTTTTATTAGGTACTTTCATATCATTCATTCTTTTCATTGATTATAAGTTGGTAATTAATTGTACGAGTAGTGATTCGATAATTTGGATGATATGGTTTAGAGCCAGGCTTCGGTATGGCCTGATTTGTTTAATCTATTTTGGCCTTACAATAGCATCGTAGAGAAATAGCAAGTATGTATGTAGGTGTATTATATCAATACGTTTTTTTCCATGCTGTGGGGTCGACTGGTAGATAATACGTTAAAAAGTAGAAGTATTAAATAAGGGGCAGTAGGGCAGGTACCTACTTACCATTTCTAAAAGCTAAATTTAAAAGATTAATTTCTATGTAGATATTAAAGTCTTAAAAGTAAAATCATAACCTGAGCTGACTGACATGGAGTAAGTATATGTTATGATACTGTTTATTGAATGTTTTCTAATTGAAACTTACTTCATATTATCTCAGCTAGTAATAAAGAGATCCTCAGCTCGAAAGTAGCACCCGAGGCGTGTATCGCTGGAACCCATTTATTCACCACGGTAATAGGGCAGGAAATATACAATCGGAAAGACTTAACTAAAACTCTCTATGACTTTCACCTGTCTGGAAAAAAAATACAATTTACGCCTTTTCATCCTAAAGTGGGGTAGGCAGAGGCACTTGCTAAAGCAAATGCCTACTGTTCACCAATCGTATTTAACCCATCTGTCTGTTGGGCAGATTTTCCGACGCGCAACGGACGACCAACCGCTGTGGGCTCCACGTCGGCGTTGGCGATGATCCCGACAGCTCCTCTCACTACTGCCTTCCGTCACGCCGTGGAGTTATTTATTTATTGACTCTCTATTGCACAGAATTTTATAAAAGCGGACGTAACGCTAAAGCATTTTCTACCACTCAATCATACATTTTAAGTTTGAAAAATTAGAGGGTGCCGGAAACTACAACAGAAAGAAATTACATAAAACAGCACTCTTCTTCTTCCCGGAATCATGGATGAATGAATCTACAGACCAGATGTGCTGCGAGAGGTTGTCCTACTACCGCAACCGTTGTGAAATATGTGATAGTTAGAAACAATTGTTTCGTACGCCTAACGCTGTACTGACATAAGCGCGATTCATGTTTGAAATATCAATATGTTAAAGCAAATGACCGATAAACACTAATGCCACAATAAAATGCCCATACTTCGTGTGCGTCTGACGCTCTAATATCAAGTAACAATACAAATCTTCTTGGAAGGAACCCAACAGTAGATGTTAGAAAGCTTGCCATTTGGCTCCAGCTACTTATATGCACTACAGACATCTGCATACTTATAAATTATTCAACAATTCTCTTGATTTAAAGCCAGCTCGATTGTATTCTGAAACAGTATGCTTTATGGTGTCGTTCTACTTAAAATAAACAAATACATTCTTGAGCAAACATTCCGAGTCATATATAAAACTTCAATAAATTATAAATTATACAATTGTATAAGACAACAATAGTTTATGACTTTCTTGTTTGCTATTTAGTTGTATTTAAAAGACAGTTCCTAATACTCATCTAGCTCAGCTCCTCGATTGCATGATATGTACTTGTACATGTGTTGTGTACTCAAAATTATGTGTGGCCCGGAATGATTGCCCACGAATGTATATAACATGGGGCGAATTGTACAAAATTCTTATCCTGGCACCTATACTAGGTAATATTGTAAAGAGGCAAAATTTATATTTTTGGTTCTTTGTTACGAATTCAATCAAAAAACATTGGGTGGATTAAAAAAATATTTCACCATCATAATACACCCGTGACCGCGTACATATTTCACCATCATATACACTCGAAACCGTAGGCACTCTACAAAAATATTTAACTATTTATTTTATTTAAATAAAAAACATTGGCGCAACTCGTGAGATTCACTCCATGTCCCTGATACCCAGTCAACTTTGTCAAAGGAACTCTATGTCAAAACCGTAATTGAAATGTGAAAATATTGCAAAGTATGTTCATACGTTCTGATGCTCAATGATTCCCAATGTCAAAAACTCTCTATTCAATATAGGACATTTTCCCCTTTCTTCCCCAACTATGTTGAGCAGTGGGGAATGTATCCTATTGCTCAACTCAATTAGGCATGCCTTCGAATAATTGCGATAGAAAGATATTTTAAGTTCATTAGTGAGAAAAATAAGCAGAATTTATAAGGATATAAAGTTTTCATAAGTGCCGACTTAATATACCATCTACTAAGTATGTAAGGTTTGTAAAATAAATAAATTTAAAAGTTTTAGATTACTCAATTCAATTCGTTTATTGCACTCACGTTACAGAGAAGTTCTTAAATAAATTGTAAAGTATGAAACATGAACCCTGTGAGGGCAAAAGCAACAAAATTACTTATAGTTAATTATTGAAGAAGAGGGTTTGCATACATGTTTGCATATTCAGTTGAGCTGAAATGTACATTCGAGCAGTTGCGTGCATACCATATAAGCAAAAAGACTCTGCTTACCTTAGTATTTTGGCTAACCGACCTAATAATAGAGTTGTCACTAGATCTTTTTTTTTTGTACTTACGACATAGGCTATCGAAGATCCTGCTTGTGTTTTGTGGGTGAGTACATAGGTAGGTACCTATATTTCGTAAAGACAAGTTACCTATACATAGGTGTCAATCCTTGGAGATTACTGCCAAACTTGTCATAAAAGCCAGTGCACGCCTCTGCATTCGAGTATATATATATTACGCACTCGAACAATTTCCCTAATTACATACGTAATAGATACCTTTTTATTAGTATATTTTTATTAGTTCGTAATGTGTTAAAAAATGTCATGCGCTAAAAACAGACTCATCCGTATCCGTAATCGTTTGGACACTAGGACAAACGATTACGAGAATCCCACCAGGTTGGAAGAGCGACCTAACCCTTCGATTACTAAGCTAAGGTGCATCAACCATTTAATATACACCTATTTATCGTCATGAACATTATGTGTTTTCAAAGGACTTTCTGGGACAGTATCTGTTTTCCAATAACTCCTACAGTTTGAAAGTAATCAACTGAGACCAATTACTAACCGCGTGGTGACAGCCATCCCAGCCCAACTTTTCCCGTCATGGTGGTCGTAAGGCGATCGAACGAGCTCTCCAGAGAACGGGCAGTAACGCTCTCAGTGAGTTAAATAACAACAACACAGCGATCGCCAACCCGTCTGCCAATCGAGGCGATTATTGGCATTTCACACCAAATGACGGAAATCATTGGGGGAGACCTTCGTCCAGCATTGGACGTTATGTATTTAAAAATATTTATGTAAGTATATCAGTCTCTGGCACCGTAGTACAGGGTATCCTAGTTTGGGGTCAGGTGACCGTGTGTAAAATATGTCCAAAATATATTTATTTAATTCTCCATGTAAAAGAACTTCCGCGTATTTCTGAACAAGTTTGCATGAATTTATCTCGTTACGTAAGTAAGTATATCTTTTATTCAACACTTCTGCATCATTGAAGGAATAGTTTGAGTGCTGACCCGTTCAATGTTTTATTATAGTCATATATTCTCACGCGCTATAAAATTATGATCACTTCTTGCAGTCTATTCCAGTATGGTGATGCATTGTTATGAAAATAATGCGACGGCCATGTTTTATCCCTGAATTGAAATAAGGTTGAAGGACGAGGTCGTGACCGATTTGTGAACTTGGATCGCACGGCACGACAGAATTAATTGTTTACCGCCCTTAAGTGGGATTTATTCGAGCGTTCTCGTGCTTTTGACGGCACGCTAGGCTGCGGGTTAGAAGCCTTTGGGTGGCTTAAAAACATCTAACAGTTGATCTAACCGTTTAACACCGGCTTTCTCATACGGTTCGGGCGACGAATAGCCGTCGGACCAGCCCCCTTAGCACAGCGCACCACGAAAGAAGTTACAAGACATAAAACGCCCTGTGATTTGTTGAAACATAGACATAGACATCAAACACACACGTTAAATGGAACAAACTGAGTAGCACGAAGCGTGACATAACAACCAATCAGAGTGCGTATTTGTTATATGTCGTCTCTTTCTTGGCGCGCGTGCTAGGCTTGTAGTAATAGCGACACAAGATACATCAGTAAAAGTGGACCCTGTGATCTCACGCACAATAAAAAATGAATAATAAATTATTGGTGGAACACACAACAATCAACCAAATCAATACAATCCATCGGGATGTTATTACTTTTTTTTTTGTTTCCTCTCACTATGATGATGAAACTTAACACCTGCGTAACTACACACATCAAAAGTGTCTAGGGATCATGTACATTTTAGAAGATTGCAATCAAGAATATATTTTACAAAAACTGAATTCAATCATAATTTATTCAAAATAAAAAAATAATAAAAAAATAAATACACTTCACGCCTTTAATCCCAAAGAGGGGTAGGCAGAGGCACTTGCTAAAGCAAGTACCCACGGTTCACCAAGCGTATTTAACCCAACGTGACAGGGGGTGAGCCCATCGCCGTTATAGGGTTCACACACCTTGTGGTGTGCGGGTTTCATCACGATGTTGTCCTTCACCGTACGAGCGTTGCGTTGCGTACATAGGCTCTGAAAAAGAGTCCCATTGGTACACGTCCAGTAGCCGGACTCGAACCCGGGACCTCCCGGTTACAAGTCAAGTATCCGACCAACTGGACCACAGACGCTCCTCAAGTATCAAAATGTGATAAGTCATTGATACATGAATGGGGAATTAGGTAGGAGACCAATCCAGAAGATTAGATTTGATTCAAATAAATTAGATTTATTAGAACTAAAAATGTTCTTGATCCCTAGACACTTTTGATGTGTGTATTCCGAAGACATCATGTCAGCCCAATGACGTCCACTGCTAGATCTTATTTCAGAGACAACGATAGGTCTTCTGCATACTCTCTCCCTTCCTCACTATTTAACCACCCACCATGGACCACCTTGTTGAGATCTTTTTTTAAAGAAATGATCATCATCAACAGCATGATATCCACTGCTGGAAAGGGCCACCCCGAATGATTACCAAGATCAATTGGGGCGAAATGCCAATAATTACCACGCTTGGCAGGCGGGTTGGCGATCGCAGTGGTGTTGTGGTTTAACTCACAGAGAGCGCTGCTGTCCGTCCTCTGGATAGTTCCCTCGGTCGCCTCTTGTGACCCTCAAGAAAAGTTGGGCTGGGATGGTTATACAATGTATTCTATTCGCCGTCACCACACAGCGCTTTTAAATGAAAGAAAAATGCAAGTAGCTCATTGTTCGTTTGGATTTATTGTTTCCTAACTTTATTCCTGTCAGTAGAATCCATGTTGTTTTAAGGGTCGCTAGAAATGTGTTTCATGAACTTTTGTGAAAATGATGAAGATAGAACAGTGTCATTTTCAGTATTCTAAAGTCACTTATATTATTGGGTTAAACCGGGTATTACGTCGCGAAAACTTATACAAAACTCTTAGTTTTGGTTAATTTCGCGCCGTTATATCCGGTATATCCTTGTAAAACCTTGTTGTGAGTAATCAACTATAACGAAAGTTATACAAGGCTCGTTTTGTCAGTTGTATGTCGAATACTGAACAACCTGTAATAAGTATTGCATACTCGTAAATTACAGTACATTTATTTAAATGTGATAAAGATTGAATTGTTACCTACTCAAAGAGTTTAGATCCTAGTATTAATTTCATATTGTCAAATATATTTTTTTCTCATCCGAGAATTGCTTTATTAATATTCTACTTACGATCGTTCCATACATACATGAAATTTAATGTGTGTTATAGATTACTTTTTTTAGAAGCGACGATTACATTAGACGCAATTTAAAAAAAACAAAGTGACTTTTTTTACCCTAATATGGAAACCAATTGATTGAGAGCCGATTATCTTTAGAGGTATTTTACAGTAGCCCTTTCGGTAAACCAAATCGAAGAGCTTTAGTATATTTTTTAAATCGACGAACCAATTTGACATTTCATCGTCTTCATTATCACCTTATATTAGTCCACTGCTGGATATAGGTCTCTCCAATTGCACGACTCTGTGGTCTGTTTTCGGCTTCTCGAATCCAGCTTCTGCCAGCCATCTTGCGCATATCACCAGTCCATCTTACCTAAGGTCGTTATACACTCCGTTTGCCGAGAAGCGGTCTCCATTCGAGAACTCGTTTCGATCATCGGTTCTACAGCTAATATGGCCGGCCATTTCAACGTGTTAAACCGATGAGCTATGTCGATGACTTTTGTTTTCTGTTACGTCGTTTCTGATTTGATCCAGACAGTTCCCTTTCACACAGTTTTGTACTGAAGTTAGAGTATATTTTACGAGAAGAAAATCTTTAATTACTTGTACTAAAATTCAATCAAAAACTAAAGTTTAATTAACAAAGGATAATATTGTACGCGTAGAAATTGTCAAATTGGTCCGTCGAATTAAAAAATATTATTTAGAAGATGTACAGACAGTTTACTGTGTTCTAGTTCTTAGCGACATTTACGAAGTTGTGTCTTAAGAATGCATAGGATGACACTGTTCCATCTAAAAGTTCATTAAACACATTTCTAGCGACTGTTAAAACAACATGAATTTGAACTCTATTACAGGTAATAAAGTTAGAAAACAATAAATTCAAACGAAGAACAAGCTACTTTCATTTTGAAAATGGAACTTACATCATTTGATAATCCTCATCGTAGTCATTCAACAGTTTTTTTAGAATGTTGAACATCACTACATAGTATAAAACAAAGTCGTCTCCTGCTGTCTGTCCCTATATATGCTTAGACGTTCAAAACTACGCAGCGGATTTTGTTGCGGTTTTATTTAGTAGATAGAGAGATTCTTGAGGAAGTTTTATGTGTATAGAACGTGCATATAAAAACAGTGAAACAAAGTTAACAATGTGTATTGGCAAAACAACGTTTGCTGGGTCAGCTAAATTGAAGTATAATTAGACCAAAAGCTACGTCTATGTGAAAGTGGACACCAGAATCAGATACCTACAAAAATAACGATGGAAGGTACATTTCAATAGGCGAAGAGGCATCTTGATCCTTACGCACATAGAAATAAAGCTGTAAATCGATTATAAAAGGATTGATTACTGTAAAAAATCTGACCTATTCTTGCCAACGTGTACTTTTTTAACAGGTATATTTTTTTCTATAAATACAATAATAATAACAATTTTGTTCAGGGACTCATGGTCTTCTATACATATACATATAAAACTCAAAGTCCTGACTGAAAGCCGAAACCCTTGACTCTAGAAAGCTGAAGTTTTGTACACTACTACTAACTCATTTCCTAAGGGGGTAAAACGGTGAAAAGGGAGGTAGAAGTTTAAATATAACAAAAACGCCAGTTTAGCAGTTAAGGTTCTAAAACTTGCTTACATACATACATACACTTCACGCCTGTCTCCCAGAGGGGTAGGCAGAGACTACAGATCTCCATTTGTCACGATCCTGACATACCCCTTTCGCTTCATCTACATTCATACATCTTTTCATACATGACCTCCGGTTTCGAGTACTTTTTCACGCCACCTTCGGCCAGGACATCACCAATCTGGTCTTATATGTCCTTCTGGGGCGACCTCTACTCACCCGGCCCATTACATCACCCATATAAATCTCTTTCGTCAATCGACTTTCATCCATTCTCTCCATATGCCCAAACCACCGAAGCATGCCCTTTTCAATCTTGGTCACTACGTCTTCCTTCAAACCGCAACTTTCCCTTATCACACTATTCCTTATCCTGTCATTCAATGTCACGCCTTTCATGCTCCGCAATGACCGCATTTCTACGGCATTGACCTCCGGTTTCGAGTACTTTTCACGCCACCTTCGGTCAGGACATCACCAATCTGGTCTTATATGTCCTTCTGGGGCGACCTCTACTCACCCGGCCCATTACATCACCCATATAAATCTCTTTCGTCAATCGACTTTCATCCATTCTCTTCATATGCCCAAACCACCGAAGCATGCCCTTTTCAATCTTGGTCACTACGTCTTCCTTCAAACCGCCAACTTTCCCTTATCACACTATTCCTTATCCTGTCATTCAATGTCACGCCTTTCATGCTCCGCAATGACCGCATTTCTACGGCATTGACTTTACTTTTATGCTTCTTCTGCCATACCCAACTTTCACTCCCGTACATTAAGGTAGGTGCCAGTACAGCGTCATGGACAGCCAATCTTGCCTTTTTCGACATGAATTGGCTCTCCATAACACTGCGAAGGGCACCGTTAACCTTATTACCCGCACTCACTCTTCTTTCAATATCTTTGTCAAACTTTCCATCACTTGTAAATAGAGATCCCAAATATACAAACTCATCCACTTGTTCAACTTTCTCACCGTCAATCATGCACTCACAAACTGTCCTTTCATTATTTTCGACTACCATTACTTTGGTCTTACTAGCATTCACTTTCATTCCTTTCCTTTTCAATGACTCATTCATACAATTAATCATCTGCTGCAATTCATACGCCGACGGTGCAAGAAGAACTTGATCGTCAGCATATAAAAGGCATTTGATGATTAAACCACCCATATCTAGACCCCAATCACGACCTTTCAGATCTTCCAAACAACTGTCCATGAACAGATTGAACAGCCACGGAGACGCTACGCATCCCTGTCTGACACCTCTATGGATGCCAAACCAGTCTGAGTAGGTCCCGTTTACCCTGACACAGGCACTGGAATCATCATAAAGTGATTTCAAAGCCCGTACCAAGGTCCTGTCCAACTTGAACCGGGACAGCAGCAAGGTCCACAACTCATTCCTGGGTACCCGATCATAAGCCTTCTCTAAGTCCATGAAAGCGCAGAAAACCTTTTGGTTTTTAGCCAAAAACTTCTCCGTCACCTGGCGCAAAGAGAAGACTTGGTCGGTGCATCCCATTCCCTTCCTAAAACCAGCTTGTACATCCCAGATTTTTTCATCAGTCTCACGTATTACCCTTTCGATCAACACTTTTGCATACATTTTGCCGACGATACTAAGAAGGCTGATTCCTCGGTAATGTTTGCAATCCTGCTGTGAGCCCTTACCCTTATACAGTGGAACGATTACGGCTTTGCACCAATCACTTGGTACTCGGCCGTATCGCCAACATGCATTAAAATAAGGTACAGCAGGTTCGCCACCACCGCACCACCAGCCCTCAGCATCTCCAGCGAAATCCTATCATACCCAGCCGCTTTTCCATTTTTCATTCCTTTCATAGCCTTGAAAATTTCATTCATAAGTATCTCACTTTTATTCTCTTCGCCATCCATATTAACCGCATCAACCAAAGTCGACGCGGTGCTACATTCAAACAAATTTTCAAAGTATTCCTTCCATCTTCTTACAACCATACTTTCTTCATTCAAAATTTTTCCATCCTTATCTCTAATTGCTTTCATGCTATGATTCTCTGACTTACTTCTGGCTGACCGGACTAGTTTCCAAAATAGCCGAATATTATTTTGGAAGTTGTCAGAGAACCTCTTTTCATTCCGCTCTTTTAACTCAATCTTCTTACGTACTATCAGTTCTTTCACTCTCTTCTTTAAGCACTTGTATTGAGACATTTTCCTTTCACTTTCATCCACATTAGTTGCTTGGGTGTTGGCTCTCATGGCCAACACATCCATCCATGCCTTTTTCTTTTCATTCACACCCTTGCTTACTTCCTCATCCCACCAGAGCTCACAGTCTCTGGAGACATTCTTCCTCTTTCGCACCCCGCATACCTCAGTGGCTATCTCAACCATACCATTTTTAAAAACATTCCATACATTATCTATCTCATCTTCTCTTATTTCTTCATTCACTATACTGAGTTTTTCTTTCAGCATTGATTCATACTTCTCTTTCACGTCATCCTTCCGGAGTTGATCAACTTTTATTCTTTGCAAGCCTGTGTTGACAACAGGAGCCCGATGACGCCAACCCCGGAACAAACCACTAATTCGGCTGACAACCAAATAATGATCGGTCCCAACATTAGCACCACGATAAACCCTAGTGTCAAGCACATGCTGCTTCAGTCGTCCATCCACAATCACAAAGTCAATCATACTTCTATCTACACCCGCTGCCAAGTATACGTGTGGATCTTCCTGTGATCAAACATGGTGTTTGTCACAGCAAGGTCCCACTCCATACATATCTCGAGAAGGCTCTCACCGTTCTCGTTCACTCTTTCATCACCAAACAAAGAACACTTTCATACAAATCACGCTGTATACCCACTTTTCCATTAAAATCCCCTAGCGCTATGATCAACTCATTTCTCTTACATTCTGACAGCACACCCCTGACATTCTCCCAGAACTCTTCGCGTTCTCTAAGTGGCTTAGACATGTCCGGTGCATATACACCCAACACGAACAAGTGCTTTATGCCAACTTTGAGTCTCGCCCATATGAGTCTGGGGTTCACGCATTCGTAGCTCTTCAAACAACCAGCCATTCGCTCTGAGAAGACAAGACCAACGCCTTGGCATGCACGCTGGCAATGCGGCACTCCCGACCAATACGCAGAGTACGTGCCATGCGTGGTACTGTCTATACCCTTTCGCTTCGTCTCATTCACACACATTAAATCAATATTTTTATCATTCATCACCTTGCAAACTTCATCAATCTTACTGTCCCATCCTCCACAAACATTCAGCGTGGCAAATCGAGCCTCCGCAGTCCACTTTTCGCCTCTCCGAGAGACCTGACGTGACGGGTGGCGAGCCTCGTCGCCGCTACAAATGACTTTTGGTAGACTGTTCATTTGGGGTCCCACGAAAAGCTGGGGAAAGAGAGGGTCGACCACATCAGAGCCCCGCTTGATGTGGCAAGGCTTATTAGTGCCCGGAGGTCGCCAGGTATCCGGGACGTTGGCACGCTTACGACCAGGCTCGCCCCTGGCCATGCATCCATAGGCGCGGCAGACCAAGGATTGGCGGAATGGGATGAAGGAATAAGGGTGATGATATCGCAGCACGGAAGGACAAGGCTTGTGCTGACGATAGCTCGAGGGGCCGGGGTCGCATACCCGTGACTGTTCTTGATTTACCGGACTTGATATAATCAAGAAACAGCCCTCTGACATTTTTTAAGCCATTTTTAAACACGTTCAGTGCCCATAACGCGCTAAAGAGTTGTCTCACATGCAAGTACAGTGCCCCGGGCGCTTATGAGTGTTTCATACAAAGTCTTAGACTTAGCCGAGTGGCACTCGACTCACCGCGTTGTTCGCCTTTAGTGATGCGTCATCCACGACGAAGGTGTATAAAAATAACTATAGATCTTATGGAACACATTTAAGTACTTGGTAAAAGTTTCGTTTAAAAAACTGCTATCCATATTAGTATGAAAAGAACAGGATAGGAGGACTATAGGCAGGTGTTAATATATAGCTAGTATCTACGATCTACACATTTCAGAGTTCCTCAAAAGAACATTAGAAACGTGTAATTATGAAATTAAAATTGCAAAAAACATTGTAAAAAATCGCGGGGAGGCCACTAGTCGTTAATATGTGTATTTAAACATGTCGAACATTGCGTACTAAGGTAGGTTTACATTATCCAATTAAAAAAAACTGCAGAAGCCCGACTGCGTACACTCTGTCAAGAACAATTCAAAGAAGCCGTTTCGAAAATGAGCCTCAGCCAATTGGAAAAGATTAAACTTCGAATGTCGTTTGAATAGGAACCTAATGACAAAAGTTTTTGCTTTGAGGTCGCCGGGAGAAAAAAAAACGGTTAACTAGGAATAGGCGGTGCCGTTGGGCAATTTGTTTGAAGCTGCCTCACGGGATGGAGCCTGGCTGCTAGTAGTACCACTAACTGTGGCACTGTGTCGCTAGTTTTTAGGGTGCCGAAGTGAGATGTTTTTACATCTGAGCACTCAACACCAGTCAAAATCTAAATATATTTCATTAAGGCGTATACAGAAAGAAAGCTGGTAACCAGGGCTTATCGGGGCATTGTATTGAATATTGTCTGCGCCGGCTACCAACGCCGAGCCTATGTACGCAACGCAACGCTCGTACGGTGAAGGACAACATCGTGATGAATCCCGCACACCACAAGATGTGTGAACCCTA
>SJJU01004090.1:0-14883 GCA_012932125.1 Conopomorpha cramerella | reverse complement strand
TTTCGTAAAGACAAGTTACCTATACATAGGTGTCAATCCTTGGGGATTACTGCCTACCTTGCCGTAAAAGCCAGTGCACGCCAATGCTAGATGGCTGGCAGAAGCTGGATGCGAGGTGCCGAAAACAGATCACAGAAAACTGTGTGCTCCACCGTAGACCACATCGCTGCTTAACATCAGGCAGGATGGTGGTCAAACGCTTGTTCATAGTGATTAAAAAAAAAAACTATTGCACGAATTTCAACGGAATTTGGCATTCAAATTGCTCCCGCTGTCTGTCCCTATGTATGCTTAGATATTTAGAACTACGCAACGGATTTTGATGTGCTTTTCTTTAGTAGATAAGACTGATTCTTGAGGAAGATTTATATGTATAAT
Source organism: Conopomorpha cramerella (assembly GCA_012932125.1). Classification (NCBI taxonomy): domain Eukaryota; kingdom Metazoa; phylum Arthropoda; class Insecta; order Lepidoptera; family Gracillariidae; genus Conopomorpha; species Conopomorpha cramerella. The sequence continues at coordinate 14,505 of SJJU01004090.1, read as the reverse complement.
ACATGCATATAATAGCAGAGAAACACTGTTAATAATGTACGTATATATTGGCCACTTACCGCGTCAGCTAGTGATGTATGTACATAAAAATTTCACTCTTGTCGATGGATATCTGAGTGGAGATATTCTAAGTTTCAAAATATTTAATGCAATCAATCATAGAAATAATCTTTGAAATGTACAGTTGTTACATATAGTTGTAGGAAGATTAAATCTATTGCTTAATTATTTATTTTGAAATTAATGAGGCATTTTAATCCATTATAATTATCTTCTCTTTTCATTCCTAATTTTACCACGGTAATTAATCACGGTACCGTGATGATTTGGGATGTGAAATCATTGATAATTGATGTATTTCGTCCAATACGTGACATCAAAAAGTGTACCCAATCAAGGGCTATGCGGGATACGGTAACTTTAAAGAAAAACTGACCTCCTGCCGAGTTCATACAGTATGTGGTCTCTTAACATCAAACCCTGACTTCTTTATCATAGACCACCTTTGAAATATCTTCTTTCTAACGGAAAAAAAGGATCATCAAAATCGATCATATTATATCGAATACATAAACGACCAATTTATTCGCGAACAAACATAGAAAAGAGTATATACACACATCAAAAGTGTCTAGGGATCAAGAACATTTTTAGCTCTAATTAAATTTATTTAAATCGAATCTTAAATTCTGGATTGGTCTCCTACCTAATTCCCCACGCCTGTATCACCACATTTTGAATAGATTATGAATGAATTCAGTTTTTGTAAAATATATTCTTGATTGCAATCTTCTAAAATGTAGACACTTTTGATGTGTGTATCTTCTTTCCAACGAAAAAAGACGACGAATTTATCCGCGAAAAAACATAGAAAAGAACATATATAACCGGCAAATAAAGTAACGTCCTTTATTGAAGCTTCAAATATATTTTAGCCATGTAGTGACGGCGACTAGATTACGTATTGTGTCACCACCCCAGCCCAATTTCCCCCGTCGTGGGTCCACATTCTCGGGAGAGAACACCCGTGAACGAAGTACATTGCTGTTTAAATTCAGTACTTAGTTGAAGAATATATTTTTGAAACGCAATGTATATCAAACTTGGAAGTTCTCGCTCGAGAGTCTGGATCGAAAATAATTATTTAAATTCTATTATTGTTATTTTTGCAATGCCCTAACAGGGTTATGTCTTAGACTTAAGGTATATGGCAATAAATATAAATAAATAAATAAGAGTGAAAAACTGATGAACCTCCATCGTAGACCACATCGTTGCTTAACATCGGGCAGGATGGTGGACAAACGCTTGTTCCTTAAATGAATAAAAAACCTTAACCGGTTCTTGCGTTTTAAGTTTAAAATTAGGCAGATATAGGAATACATTTTCGTGGTCAAAATGTACATAATTTAACTATTTAGGATCCTACTGAACGCTCGTATGCACTGGATGACCTTTTCACGTATACAAATATATTTAAGTCGGTAAATAGCCATGAACGATTAACGAGTGTTGCGAATCGTATAATCAAGATTGGTTTAGTAACGGCAGGGTAGCTAGTAGCTAATAGAAGTAATTGACATTTGTATATGACGTGCCTGTTGGTTTAGTGGTCAGCATTTCTGCCTCTATGCCGTAAGATCGTGGGTTCGATTCCCACCACTCAGTGGCGTGCACACCATATAGGCAAAAATGGTTTTCTGTAAATTCGGTATACAAACGGTAGTTTGACGTAACAACGTCAAACATTGCAGTAGTAGTAGTACACTCGCTTGCGGAACGGGACAATGACGTCATATTTTTCGTGCATGCAGCCCCTAGTACGAGTTGTTTGTTAAACGTTGTTGTGACGTCAATAACAAAAAATACGTCATTAAATAATGTTGAGTAGAAAACATACCCAGAAAATTCGGTTCCTCGAGTATTTTGTTAAGTAATCGTGCTGGATGGTGGCCATTTTGTTAATTCTAGCGAAACGTCACTGACAACCGGATGACATCTCCCGAGCGTAGCCGAGTTTCCGTCTAGTCGGTATCACTACATAGTATAAAGCAAAGTCGACTCCCGCTGTCTGTCCCTATGTATGCATATATGTATCTTTAGAACTACGCAACGGATTTTCATGCGGTTTATTTTCATTCCCTGTATGCTACGCGCGTAACGTTAAATCTCCAATGTGAATTCACAGGTGAAAACTCTAAATAAATATATATGCCTCTATAATATAGTAGAGAAACGCTTAGTATCATAAGTTACTGGGGTAAATAGGCGAGTGTGTTCCATCGTAGAATTCGTAAACCACATTAGACAGGATGGTGGTCAAAAGCTTGTTCATTGTGTTTTAAAAAAAAATATTAAACACGTGCGAAGCCGGGACAGTCCACTAGTTATAAAAAAAAACAGGCGCTGCCACCGACTGTTACGTCCACAAGGTACACAGCAAAAAGAATCATTTTAGCATATCTCCGGCTACTTTCACGTCATGTACGCAAACAGAGAACTTAACTAGTTATTAGTGATTAATTACTAACCGCCAGTTGCAGCTGAGTTAGCGAAGATACCCAGTCTCCGGTAGTTCCGCACTGAATAGCACACGCCGTGTTTTCTCCGCTGTATAGAGGCTTATTAAAACTGTTCGTAGTGACCTCCTTATTACAGGGTGGTAACGTTTAAGTGTACACAATACATTCGTCTTAAAACATACAAGAGCCGGGATCTTGTGATTTAACTCTTAATCAGACAAGATTAGGTGTTTTTCTGATGGATTTTGGACTCTATTGACGTTTGTTATTCTAATTACCGACCCATCATCATGACATAAACCCGGGTGATGTTTATCATACAATCTAGTTTTTTAGTACAATGTGAAATTATTATTTAATGTTTAAATAGGTATGTGTCCTGTAGTGTTACATACCTTATGTGATTATTATCTGATAAGTTCGCTGAAATCATTGGACAATGGGTGGTTTTCTGACAGGTGGCTTATTACAGTTCTAAGAAATGTCAATAGATGGCACTACCTAGACAGGGTTGTCATTTCATATTTTTATTTTTTGTTGACAATTCTAAAATGAGTTTCTCCTTAAGATCATGTCTCATTAGCGCCATCTGTGAGATGTTTTGGAACTACTTTTGACATATTTGAAGCTATCAGAAAACCTGTCATTCCAGTGAAGACATTCAATAAGGTTCAAAGTATGTGTTGGTCAAGTGGCAATATATAGACTTTGTTTGATTAAGGGTTAAGTTTATTCAGGCTATGAGCTAGCTACTTGTTACTATAATCCTCAGAAGATTGAATATGTCGATGGTCCCTATTAAGAAAGTCGGATCTACACACATCAAAAGTGTCTAGGGATCAAGTACATTTTAGAAGATTGCGATCAAGTATATATTTTACAAAAACTGAATTCATTCATAATTTATTCAAAATGCGGTGATAAGTCATTGATACAGGCATAGGGAATTAGGTCGGAGACCAATCTAGAAGATTAGATTTGATTTAAATAAATTAGATAGCCACTGTAAGCAGTGTTAATGTCGGTTTATTTTTCTTTATAGTTATTATGAATAAGGCCAATAGACTTTACCTCTAATTATAATGTTAATTGTACAGATTACCTTCAATAGATAAGTATCTTCGTATGACCACTGATTGTAATTATAATTGATAAAAGATAAAGGCATTTGCGTTGAAAATTATCCATTGATAACTAATTAACGATTGTTTTGTTCGTTATTATTTGTGATAGCGGTTCCGCGACTAGAAATTGGATGGAATCGCGTGTGTTCTAATCACACATAATCCCCTTACTAGTAAATTACAAGATGTATAAATAAATAGACCCAAAAATCTTGTTTTGACATCATTTTCGTATCTTTGCGTGATGCCGCGAATAGAATACATGTGTACTCCAGACCAACTATTTCCATCGTGGGGGTGATAGCGAGGCGACCGAGGGAACTCTCCAGATGACGGGCAGCAGCGCTTTCTGTGAGTTAAACCACAACATCACTGCGATCGCTTGCGTGCAAAGATCCTTCATAATAAGATCCGATCAGCTTAAAATTGTTAGGCAATCATACATCGCAAAACTTGAATCAAGCGCAAATATTCAAATAATAAGCAACAGGTATTATTAATAGAATACATGTGTCACAACCCTAGCAAAACTTTTCCCGTGGCGAGGGTCGTTAGAGTCGACTGAGGGAACTCTCCAGAGGACGGGCAGCAGCGCTCTCTGTGGTCTAAACCACAGCACCACTGCGATCGTCAACCTGCCTGCCAAACGTGCCAATTATTAACTTTTCCCTCCAAATGATCATGAAAATCATTGGGGGTCTCCCCCAGCAGTGGATCTCATGTGGTTGATGATGAAGGTATACTTCAAGTACTCATTGTTTCAGTATACGAGCCTCAGACAAAGTACAACTATATTATATTAATAGTTTAAACCGGGTGTTGTTTAAACCGGCGCGAAATTAACCAAAGACAAACATTCAGCTTACCTTCGTTGTTTGCCCGACGTTTCGACACAGTTACATATTGTGTCGTGGTCGCGAGCCGACTGGAGTACGGCGGCGGCGTCGTTCTCTGGTTGGCTGCGAATCCGGAACTACCCTCAAAAAGTCACTGTTTCGACACGTCAAACTATTAATATAATGTCAGTGTGCGTTTCTTTAAAAAAATATACAACTATATTATTATTTGGTAATGAGTCAATGACCTCACAGATACAAAATGTCACGATGTCAATGAGTACTTAGGTGAAAAAAAAAACTGCTCACGCCTTTAATTCCTAAATAGGAATGCGCATGGAAATGTCCGCCTTTATTTAGGTATGACCATACAAAGTATGTTTTACTGCCTATCAGTTTTAGTGCAAGTAAAAATACAGTAATTGTCTCTTGAAATGGCTTAATAGTGTTTAAACTTACATACAAATTTCTGTTGAAACCTTTTTCATCCTCGCTTTGACTTCTCAGTCTTAATTGCTATTGGACCAGCATTTCCGGGCAAAAATAGGACTGAGTTTATTCCTTGCCTGACTTAATGGCGACGACGGCACCATGGTGACCCCGCTACCGCTCTGTACGACATCGTGAGCTGGGAGGTACGGGGATCGTCCCCCCATCCTATCTATAGACTCGTACTGTTCCAGGGGCTCCGACAATAATACTAATATAGTTTATATATATATATATAAAACAAAGAAGGGTTTGTTACAATACTTATAACTCAAGAACGATTCAACCGATTAGGCAGAAAATTGGTGGGGGACGTAGCTTAGAACCAAGAGAATAACATAGGGTGCTTTTTATCCCGTTCCTGTGGGACTTAGTGCAGTATAGAGGGTGTTATAGTTTATATTTATAGTTTATAATGTACGCGAATAAAATCGCAGGGCATCCACTAGTATAATACACGTGTGGTCACCGTAGGACTGGATTTTAGTGGGTAGATGTTGATGAAACGCAGCGTTTCCGCAGTTCGACGTCCAATGCGCCTATTGTGTGTTATTTGGGCGGCGCTACTCCAACCACCCCAGCTCCTCCAAACCCTTCGAATCCTTGACGATCTCGTGCAGGTTTTAGTCAATGCGAGACTCATTTTTTTACGAAATGGACGACAGTACCTGCCTATTCTTTATTGACATTGAATTATGTTTAAGAGGTCGCCGCAGAAGGACATATACAGACCAGTGCCTCTAGCACGAACCAACGCTACTAACGTTAGCGTATCCGTTAACGTTGACAATGTACGGGAAAAAATCAGCGCCGTCTGCCGGAATTCATCGGAACTACCCATACGTCAGCGCGTAACGTTAGTTGTACGTAACGTTGAACGTTAGCGTTCAACGCTAACGTTTTCATACAAAATTTTAAGTTTTGGCAACACGAACAATGTTTGACAGTTCGAAACGTAACGTTCAACGCTAGCCAGCTAACGTATCTATTCACTTTGTTTTCAATGGCGAACAACATAACGTTAGTAAATTGTGATCATGAAAATAACCGTATAAACCTTCTAGCACACAAAATTAGCCGACCAATACATCAATTTTCCTTCTAGATGCTTGTGCCCTGTCTAGCTATTATCTATATGAAAGTTTGGCAAATTTACAGTTTTCAAATCACAGGCTTGAGGATGAAGCAAGTCCTATTCTGCCTACCTAAGTAAATAAATTAAGTATCTCCTAAATGGCCTCTGTTTTCAAAAGGCACCTATAACATTAGTTAGACAACTTCCCACCTATTTTATATTTACAAAATACAACCAAGTCAACCATTAGCTTGAAACTGTGTTATGATTTCATATTATGATATAGTGTCAGAGGGCTGTTTCTTGATTATATCAAGTCCGGTAAATCAAGAACAGTCACGGGTATGCGACCCCGCCCCCTCGAGCTATCGTCAGCACAAGCCTTGTCCTTCCGTGCTGCGATATCATCACCCTTATTCCTCCTCCCAATTCCACGTACTTCCTTTCCCCACAACCTGATCCTTCATCCCATTCTTCCAAGCCAATCCTTGGTCTGCCGCGCCTATGGATGCATGGCCAGGGGCGATCCTGGTCGTAAGCGTGCCAACGTCCCGGATACCTGGCGACCTCCGGGCACTAATAAGCCTTGCCACATCAAGCGGGGCTCTGATGTGGTCGACCTTTTTTATCCCTAGCGATTCGTGGGACTAAAATGAATATACCAGCCCAATTTATTCATAGCGGCGACGAGGCTCGCCACCCGTCACGTCAGGTCTCTCGGAGAGGCGAAAAGTGGACTGCGGAGGCTCGATTGTTTGTAACGCTGAATGTTTGTGGAGGACTGGACAGTAAGATTGATGAAGTTTGCAAGGTGATGAATGATAAGAATATTGATTTAATGTGTGTGAATGAGACGAAGCGAAAAGGTATAGACAGTACCACGCATGGCACGTACTCTGCGTATTGGTCGGGAGTGCCGCATTGCCAGCGTGCATGCCAAGGCGTTGGTCTTGTCTTCTCAGAGCGAATGGCTGGTTGTTTGAAGAGCTACGAATGCATGAACCCCAGACTCATATGGGCGAGACTCAAAGTTGGCATAAAGCACTTGTTCGTGTTCGGTGTATATGCACCGGACATGTCTAAGCCACTTAGAGAACGCGAAGAGTTCTGGGAGAATGTCAGGGGTGTTCTGTCAGAATGTAAGAGAAATGAGTTGATCATAGCGCTAGGGGATTGTAATGGAAAAGTGGGTATACAGCATGATTTGTATGAAAGTGTTCTGGGCTTGTTTGGTGATGAAAGAGTGAACGAGAACGGTGAGAGCCTTCTCGAGATATGTATGGAGTGGGACCTTGCTGTGACAAACACCCTGTTTGATCACAGGAAGATCCACACGTATACTTGGCAGCGGGGTGTAGATAGAAGTATGATTGACTTTGTGATTGTGGATGGACAACTGAAGCAGCATGTGCTTGACACTAGGGTTTATCGTGGTGCTAATGTTGGGACCGATCATTATTTGGTTGTCAGCCGAATTAGTGGTTTGTTCCGGGGTTGGCGTCATCGGGCTCCTGTTATCAACACAGGCTTGCAAAGAATAAAAGTTGATCAACTCCGGAAGGATGACGTGAAAGAGAAGTATGAATCAATGCTGAAAGAAAAACTCAGTATAGTGAATCAAGAAATAAGAGAAGATGAGATAGATAATGTATGGAATGTTTTTAAAAATGGTATGGTTGAGATAGCCACTGAGGTATGCGGGGTACGAAAAAGGAAGAATGTCTCCAGAGACTGTGAGCTCTGGTGGGATGAGGAAGTAAGCAAGGTTGTGAATGAAAAGAAAAAGGCATGGATGGATGTGTTGGCCATGAGAGCCAACACCCAAGCAACTAATGTAGATGAAAGTGAAAGAAAAATGTCGCAATATAAGTGCTTAAAGAAGAGAGTGAAAGAACTGATAGTACGTAAGAAGATTGAGTTAAAAGAGCGGAATGAAAAGAGGTTCTCTGACAACTTCCAAAATAATATTCGGCTATTTTGGAAACTAATCCGGTCAGCCAGAAGTAAGTCAGAGAATCATAGCATGAAAGCAATTAGAGATAAGGATGGAAAAATTTTGAATGAAGAAAGTATGTTTGTAAGAAGATGGAAGGAATACTTTGAAAATTTGTTTGAATGTAGCACCGCGTCGACTTTGGTTGATGCGGGTAATATGAATGGCGAAGAGAATAAAAGTGAGATACTTATGAATAAAATTTTCAAGGCTATGAAAGGAATGAAAAATGGAAAAGCGGCTGGGTATGATAGGATTTCGCTGGAGATGCTGAGGGCTAGTGGTGCGGTGGTGGCGAACCTGCTGTACCTTATTTTTAATGCATGTTGGCGATACGGCCGAGTACCAAGTGATTGGTGCAAAGCCTTAATCGTTCCACTGTATAAGGGTAAGGGTTCACAGCAGGATTGCAAACATTACCGAGGAATCAGCCTTCTTAGTATCGTCGGCAAAATGTATGCAAAAGTGTGATCGAAAGGGTAATACGTGAGACTGATGAAAAAATCTGGGATGTACAAGCTGGTTTTAGGAAGGGAATGGGATGCACCGACCAAGTCTTCTCTTTGCGCCAGGTGACGGAGAAGTTATTGGCTAAAAACCAAAAGGTTTTCTGCGCTTTCATGGACTTAGAGAAGGCTTATGATCGGGTACCCAGGAATGAGTTGTGGACCTTGCTGCTGTCCCGGTTCAAGTTGGACAGGACCTTGGTACGGCTTTGAAATCACTTGATGATGATTCCAGTGCCTGTGTCAGGGTAAACGGGACCTACTCAGACTGGTTTGGCATCCATAGAGGTGTCAGACAGGGATGCGTAGCGTCTCCGTGGCTGTTCAATCTTTTCATGGACAGTTGTTTGGAAGATCTGAAAGGTCGTGATTGTGGTCTAGATATGGGTGGTTTAATCATCAAATGCCTTTTATATGCTGACGATCAAGTTCTTCTTGCACCGTCGGCGTATGAATTACAGCAGATGATTAACTGTATGAATGAGTCATTGAAAAGGAAAGGAATGAAAGTGAATGCTAGTAAGACCAAAGTAATGGTAGTCGAAAATAATGAAAGGACAGTTTGTGAGTGCATGATTGACGATGAGAAAGTTGAACAAGTGGATGAGTTTGTATATTTGGGATCTCTATTTACAAGTGATGGAAAGTTTGACAAAGATATTGAAAGAAGAGTGCGGGTAATAAGGTTAACGGTGCCCTTCGCAGTGTTATGGAGAGCCAATTCATGTCGAAAAAAGGCAAGATTGGCTGTCCATGACGCTGTACTGGCACCTACCTTAATGTACGGGAGTGAAAGTTGGGTATGGCAGAAGAAGCATAAAAGTAAAGTCAATGCCGTAGAAATGCGGTCATTGCGGAGCATGAAAGGTGACATTGAATGACAGGATAAGGAATAGTGTGATAAGGGAAAGTTGCGGTTTGAAGGAAGACGTAGTGAACAAGATTGAAAAGGGCATGCTTCGGTGGTTTGGGCATATGGAGAGAATTGATGAAAGTCGATTGACGAAAGAGATTTATATGGGTGATGTAATGGGCCGGGTGAGTAGAGGTCGCCCCAGAAGGACATATAAAAGACCAGATTGGTGATGTCCTGACCGAAGGTAGCGTGAAAAGTACTCGAAACCGGAGGTCATGTATGAAAAGATGTATGAATGTAGATGAAGCGAAAGGGGTATGTCAGGATCGTGACAAATGGAGATCTGTAGTTTCTGCCTACCCCTCTGGGAGACAGGCGTGAAGTGATGTATGTATGTATTATTATGATATGTACGAGTATTCAATAAAACAAACACGCAATAAATATTATAGTTTTATTAATATATAATTCTTCACACCAACTTGAATTTAGTTATCTCATCCACATAGTATAAAAACCGAAATATTAGGTATATTTTAATCACAATGTTCACACTTTTGTAATCTTCATATTTTGCTGCTTCACAATAAAGTCGTCGATGTTTCACTCAGATGACTGGTAGAAAATGCATCTTTAGCAATAAGTCTGTCATTTATAGCCTTTTTATAGTATGTTGGGAAAGGCATTATTAGTCTGGTTTGTAAATGAAACAAAAATAAAAGAATCATATCAAAACTAAATAGAGCGACATTGGTAACGTATTGAGCCATCTTTTTTTTTCTTTTTGTTTTTTTTTGGGAGGGAGATTTCATACTACTCGTTCAAAAATTCTGAAAAATATTTTTGCAATGCGTTTTGAAATCGTTTATTTAGTTTTACAACAAGCTTTCATTGGATTTGTTTTAATAATTGAATGAAATAGAAGAATTACTCGTTTTACGTCAAAACAATGTGAAATTCTACTTTTAAATTTTATTGGTGAACATTTTGTAAAATTTCTAAACGTGTCTAACGTATCTCGAATTCGTTGCGTAGGACATTGACCTTCGAATGGACGTAAACGTCAGATTTTGGTTCGTGCTGCCATTCGTACTTGCGAATCACAAACGTAGCGTTGGAACGTAACGTAGATGCGAGCTGCCTAGCGTTGGTTCGTGCTAGAGGCACTGTACCTATGCCCTATCGTACGAGATAAGTCAATTTTACATGTAAAACTTGGTAGTATTTTATGTATATATGGTAATAGTGCACGAATGAAATCACGGGGCGTCCACTAGTAATATAATGCTCGTTTATTTTATTCACACTTATACATTTACAAATACATTTTACGATTTACTGATAATATATTCTACTGCTCCGACTGAAACCCTTTCCCCTGTTTTTATAGAGCGAAGATTTTTATTCAGAATTTTAACGGATAATAAATATCTTTCATACTGTATTTATGTACATTTTACGATCGACAAAAAAAAAGTTTTCGAAGCTACTTGTTATTCTTGCACAGAACCGAGAGCTCTCTGTCCGTACATATATACTTTGTACGGAGACTTCATGTGTCGTACAATATTATTGTCCAATAGTCGTACCTATTTCGAATAAAAGAAAGGAAGATTACCTATCATTGAGAGAGAAACATAAAGCTTATCTCGTAGGGTCACTTCGGGCTGGCAGTAAAATAAACAATAAAAAACGTTACGTAGATACCCTATAACGTACCAACATATCTTTTCTTTTTTTTTTGACGGGCCGAGGTTCCCTTCAGATTCCCCGTCGTCTGTGGGGGAGACGACGAGAATATGTGGTGAGTTCACTAAAAATCTGGAACACCCTGACGAGTACGACATCCAGGGGGGCACCGGCCGCGCAGGGCCCGCTGCTGGATGTTAAGCGGGCCCTCTACCCTGCGGGGAGGAATTTGTGGTCCTCCCCGCTCACACCTCGACGTGAGGCAACGATGCCGAAGTCAGGTGGCACCGTCGCCCTCGGTGGGGGTCGGTGAAATTCGCGCCTAGGCCCCCTCCGTGCGCGCGACCGACCCCCGGGCCCTTTTAGTCGCCTCGTACGACAGGCGAGGGAGAACCGCAGCCCTAACGCCCGGAACTGCAGGGCCAACAACAAGATACCTAACCTAGGCAAATACGTTTATTTGTAATAGTTATTTTTACAGAGGGTTATTTAAAATTACAGGAGTGCAAAACCTGGTTTTTTAAGCATTCATCCTCGTTATTGGTGTTCGTTTTTCTGTAGACTCCGAGAAGAGCGATCGTTGTGGGGTTTAATGGATGCCAGCCCCAGGTATTACTGCCAAACCATCACTTTTTTTGACGGCACATAGGCAAATAAGGATTTGCATAACTTTGATCAATGAAAATGACTTAGGCTGGTACTATTAAAATAAACGATAGTTTCAGCACTGCACAAGATATTTATTGAAAATACAATATTGGTTACTCCAAGGGAACGTTTTCGGCGGGCAGACGCGAGAGAGAGATATAGAGGGCGCTGTTGCGCATGAGCGCGCTCTAGCGGGAAACTAGGCACAGTATTGTGAAGGCGGGAATATTTAAAATCTTAACAGGTACCCTCTTCCTTCGGGCACTTTCTGATCGTCTTCCGACAAATGCAGCAAAAGGCCACCATGGAGCTTTAGCGGGTAAGATGCAGTGGGGTGCACACCATATAGGCAGAAAAACACTGCCTACCTTAGAATTTTGGCTTCCGACCTAATAGTAGAGTTATTGCTAGATATTTTTTTTGGTGTACTCACGAAATAGGCTAACGAAGTCCCTGTGTTTTGTAGGTGAGTAGTGCTTACATTTCGTAAAGACAAGTTACCTATACATAAGTGTCAATCCTTGGGGATTACCTTGTCGTAAAAGCCAGTGCACGCCACTGGTAAGAGGCATAATGGAACACGAGCAGCCCCTCAAGAGAAAACAGTATCCACTTTATCCACTTTAGGTAGAGCAAAATTTGAACAAAGGCCAACAAACTGTAAATATATTTAAGTGACAAATCCATCAACCAAATAATAATCCCTCTAAAGTACACAAAACGACCCTTGGGATCTCTGCAAAAGCAAAATGATTATTGTCAATCTATTAGTGTAAATAATTTAAGCCAAACTTAACCACAATAGACTTTGACAAATGAAATCGTTAGGCTAGTTCAGAACACTTTTCAATGGACTTATACATTGTATTAGGGCTGTATTACATTACAATAAGTATCATTATTTTCATGACAATATCATTACATAGTATAAAACAAAGTCGCCTCCCGCTGTCTGTCCCTATATTCATAGGATTGATGGCTTAGATCTTTGGATATTCATTGGATTGATGGCGAAGGTTTAAATTTGTATAACTAGCTTTCCGCTCGCGGCTTTGCCCGCGTGGACTTCGGTTATATTGCGGTATAAAATATTTTTTTTTTCCCTCGGGAATATCATTTTTTTCCGGGATAATATGTACCCTATTATTTAAACCGGACTTCTAACTATAGGTCTGCAAAATTTCAAAGCAATCGGTTCAGTAGTTACGGTGTGAAAGCGGAACAAACAAACAAACTCACTTTCCCATTTATAATAAGTGGTTTTCAGGTTAGACATCACAAGAGAGATAAAGAAAGCTAGGGCTCCTCCTCCTCGCGCAGTCCTCAAAGACTTGGGTCAGGACTAATTAATGGGATTTTCCCATCTGTTCAAAGAATTCCCCCTTGGGTCGATTCTAGCTTATGGTGAATTCTTCTCAGACGTGCGTTACCAGGATTGATGGTTTTTTTTTAACAGATAAAGAGAAAATCTCTCCTTCATTAATAATGGAGGATAATATAAGCCGCAGAGTTAAGAGGACGTTCCATGAGATGAGGGATTAATAAACTCAAAATAATTATAAAAATTGTTATTGGAGTTAAATTAGGATGAAACAGAATCTATATTACCACTAACCCTATAAGAACACTGTCATTATTCAAAACACACAAATATACTCACACACATACAAACACACACACACACACTCACACACACTTACACACTATTGGAAAAGTCTAACTAGACCTACTTAGAGGTACTTAATGTATATTTCCCAATGTTTTGTTCCTTAATCCTGCACCAGTTGAGACAGCATCGAGTGCTAAGTCGTTGCTTAATACAGGTCGCGAAATGCGACCAAGTACAATGTTATTACATACATACACTTTCCGCCTGTCTCCCAGAGGGGTAGGCAGAGACTACAGATCTCCATTTGTCACGATCCTGACATACCCCTTTCGCTTCATCTACATTCATACATCTTTTCATACATGACCTCCGTTTTCGAGTACTTTTCACGCCACCTTCGGTCAGGACATCACCAATCTGGTCTTTATATGTCCTTCTGGGGCGACCTCTACTCACCCGGCCCATTACATCACCCATATAATCTCTTTCGTCAATCGACTTTCATCCATTCTCTCCATATGCCCAAACCACCGAAGCATGCCCTTTTCAATCTTGGTCACTACATCTTCTTTCAAACCGTAACTTTCTCTTATCACACTATTCCTTATTCTGTCATTCAATGTCACGCCTTTCATTCTCCGCAATGACCGCATTTCTACGGCATTGACTTTACTTTTATGCTTCTTCTGCCATACCCAACTTTCACTCCTGTACATTAAGGTAGGGGCCAGTACAGCGTCATGGACAGCCAATCTTGCCTTTTTCGACATGAATTGGCTCTCCATAACACTGCAAAGGGCACCGTTAACCTTATTACCCGCACTCACTCTTCTTTCAATATCTTTGTCAAACTTTCCATCACTTGTAAATAGAGATCCCAAATATACCAACTCATCCACTTGTTCAACTTTCTCACCGTCAATCATGCACTCACAAACTGTCCTTTCATTATTTTCGACTACCATTACTTTGGTCTTACTAGCATTCACTTTCATTTCTTTCCTTTTCAATTACTCATTCATACAATTAATCATCTGCTGCAATTCATACGCCGACGGTGCAAGAAGAACTTGATCGTCAGCATATAAAAGGCATTTGATGATTAAACCAACCATATCTAGACCCCAATCACGACCTTTCAGATCTTCCAAACAACTG
>SJJU01004089.1:0-44039 GCA_012932125.1 Conopomorpha cramerella | reverse complement strand
AAAATATTTTTCAGACTACAAAGTTATACTAAAAAGTTTACTTTTCTTCCTTTTGAGGAGCGAAACGAATTTCTTTGTACATATAACCAAGATAATTTACACATTATTTATCTTTCCGTACCCTTACGCTCGTACGAATGGCGTGAGATGTCCATCTCAGATCATGCGTTAAAAGACATTACTATATTCTTGCCTGTGAAGCACTGTGTATATTTACAGTGGCTCAAGTAGGTGTATGTACACTTGTGAGCATAGATTAAGGGTCATATGTAAAACTTCAATAAAACATATTATAAATCTGAAAGATTAAAATAAAATAAAAAAAACAATACCTTATTATTTTCCTTTTCGCGTATTTATTGTCCTTAAAAACAGATTTCTTTACTTAACCCTATCACAAAATGTTTAGATGTGTGCAAAATATGTGCGTGACCCAGAATTTTTTCCCACCAGTGTACAACGCCATCATCCTACAGTGTTTCGTACACATTTTCCTTTAACAGCTATAAATAGATCGTACAAGTCCTTTTGGAGAGGACAAAATATCCAGGTCAAGGGTTCCGAGAGAAGGAACTTTGCTCAACAAAAGTGGACAGAGTGACACTCTAGCAGAATTACAAGATTGATAAACTCTGGGAACTCGTTTGGTCGATGAAATTTTTACAGCAGTGATCGAAGAGTTTCGACCAAACATATTGAACGATTTCAACATTCTGCTTTCGCAAAATACTCGGTAGAGGCTTAGGCTTAGCTTATGTACCTACAGATAAAGGAAACATAGCAACAAGTTTTATTTAAAGGTTTCATCATAAGTACATCCTATTTTAAATGTGGTTTTGTTATAAGTAGAGTTACTACGTACTGAATGTAGACCAGAGTTTTAAATTGTCAGTCTACATTTGAAAAGTTTTTAAGGTGTAATAATAATAAATCAAACTTCTGTGTTAGCGTTATCAAAAGAGACAGCAATTTAATTTAGCATGCATAGGGAGTCAAAACTTGCAGTCCACCTAGAATTGAAATTTAAATGTTGTATGAAGTAACATAGCACTTTTATATTCTCATATACATACATATATATATCACTTAACACTAAGTTACATCACAGATTTTCTTTTTCGATTATTGTTAATTTATTACTGGATGAAAGCACCTTTTCAGCCACCCTTATTTATATTAAATTAGATACATTCACATAATATTATCTTACGGCTTAACTTTCTAATGGAATATCGTTTACTTCACGGCTTTCTCCGATATTTTTTTTCCCGGAATTTTTCTTATTATTAGCATAGAAGAATAAAGGTAGATTTTTATTACTTAAACCTACTTGAGCACGAGAAAGAGGGCACTTCGGGGATTATTAGAAACATAAGTGTGTACTTACAGTAAGTATTGAAAGAATACACTTCTGGTTCTTATTTGTTCTGAATTCTTTATTGTGTAAATAATGTCATGGATATAGTACATTGATACTATTATCATGAAATCAGTTTGTATTATTATTTTACAGTTTAAGAGCCAAGCACTGTTCTCGGGAATATCAGCTTACACGTAAGTAATTGTAGATTCGAGCACTTAACTTAAGTTCATAATACTTAGTGCTATAGATAGAGAGTTAGATAGAGAGAGAGAGGAAGAGAGAGAGTGAGTGAGACATACTTTATAGACTCATACTTTAGAGACACCATCCATCCTAGGTCACTTTAATATGAAGACAATAGAGAGTCCTCGGGGCTGCTTGTAAGTAATATATTTCGGAGTGTAGTACAAAGTGATTTTGATAATATTATATTACTCTCATGTGTACCGATACCTTGATTTTTGCAGTTCCCTGTCGGATCTCCACCCCACTTTGCATGCCGGCGTGGCCTATAGCAATCCGTCATACTAGCGATAAGCGAATAGCCCATGGTAATCCTTTGGTATACCATAGATACGATGTTCAGTCGTCGTTTACACCGTATACACCTATTACATTGGGATAAATAGGTACATATTGTATCATTATCTGTATGTCCTACGCCAACACGGACTTTTATGATGACAGAAAATACTAACCGCGTACAGTTTTCAATTAGTTTATTATGTTTTGCAACATACTCCAGACATTTTTTTGGTGTGGGCGCGCTAGCAGAACCTCACCCCTTAAGGACTTCCGAAAAAGAGGAGAAAGGGATTTTGTACATTTTTTACAGAAGATACTAGGGAGTGATTTTACTTGTGCTATGTTTTTCTTTTTCAATGTAACCTATGTGCGTTATACAGTGCGAGCCTGTAACAGGGGCAACAATATTTTCAGTGATCACTATTCATAATCAACTAGTAATCTTAGATGTTCAAAATCGGTTTATAACAAATTGGTCCTCGCTGACAACATTTATTACAGAAAATATGGACATTAATTTCTTTTTAAAAGGCTCTTTACTGAAGTTTAGTTAACATCGCATTATCCGAACCACATGAGACTTGCTTAAGGGCGTCGTAGTAATCATTTACACTAGAACTTTTCGCTCCTGTTACAGGCCAAAAAAGAAATAGTAATATAATGCGTATAATTTTTTTTAAAGAAATCCTAATCGTGAAAACTACTGAGATTACTCTTCTATACGATAGTATTATTTTATATATATTACTGGATAGCTAAAGTAAAGAGAGCACGACCAACCAACGTGCATGCCAAAATCGTTTAATGAAGAACTAAGCGGCAAAAGTGGTATGTCTTCCATCCCTAAAACATACTGAGGTAATAGGTACTCAAGGCGGTAATCAAGCTCAGGCGAGAGGCAGGTGCCCTGACCACTAAGGTCTTAGTCATTCTACGCCCCCAACTAGCATTAATGGTTGTACCCCGAAGGCGTTAATCCCAATTTTCATATTAATACTAGCTGTCCCGGCAAATCTTTGTTTGGCCATAATAACTTGTCCTAGTAACCCGTGTATTGGAAGAAATACAACTGTTAGATGCATAAAATTAGATAGTAGCCGATTGTCAGTCCTACTGAAGAAGCATATAAAATTTGGTAAAAATCAGTAGGAGTACGGTCTCCGGCAAACATTTGTTTTGCCATAGAAAGTCGCCTTTGCACCCCGTGTATTGGAAGAAATACATCTTTTAAACCTTCCCTGGACTTCCACGTGTAATTCAAGACTAAAATTAGCCAAATCGGTCCAGCCGTTCTCGAGTTTTAGCGAGACTGATGAACGAACATCAATACATTTTTTTTAAATAGAAGATTAAGTAACAAACACACACACGCTTAAAAACTTTCACCTTTATAATGATTAGTGCGATTAAAAGGTCGTTTATTTACAGGTCTCTTAAGATGACGTAGAGTGCGTGAGGAAATCCCGGAGAATCGTAATATCAGCCGTCCTAATTGGGTGACGTATATAATATGGTGGTTGATTTTAGAAGCAAATTTGCAAAGGAGTGATCTAAAGAAAAAACACCGTAACTATAACGGGGACGCAGTGGGGGATTTTCAATTTAATTTAAATATTATTAGTAGGTATGTAATGCTATAACTAGGTGACTATATATATATATGTAGGTGTAATTGTCCAATTAAAGGTTTTTCATCAACATCATCATCAGCTCACACACGGATGAAATGATAAAATCATTGCAGTATTTTTGTAATGACTGAATGAATCATTAAAAATATCTGTGTACAAAATGCTTTATTGGTAACATTTTTTATAATTTTTACAACAGTGTTTATTTTCAGGATTCGATTTGGATAGAGAGACGCAGTAGCCGAGTTGAACTTGGCTGCATGTTCGAGTCTGAAGCCCCTATTCTGAAACTCTACTCAAGAACAGACTTCTGCCTTTGAGTTCTGAATACGTGCGAATTTTCCATGCGTGGATCTAGTTGCAGAGCCTATGTGCGAATCACAACGCTTTTACGCTGAAGCGATTTCCCTATCATGTTGGGTTTAAAAGTTCTTTGTGAACTGCGAGTATTAATTACAGTAACCTTCGGGATTAAAACTTTATTTTATTTTCAGGGTCGTTCGGGATTCGTGGAAGACTGTTTCTTCTACTCGCACACGTCCTTTTTCTAATCTAATGTAAGTTATTTATGAGCAGAGCGGGTGGCGAGCAAAACATCCCTTGAGTATACGTAGTTTGTCTCTTTTACACAAACACAGTTAGAGCAAGATGCATGTTACAGAGAGCAGAGAACTCTGCTTGGGAAAGTTTTAGAATATACTCATATAATATTGTTGGTCTATAACCATATAAATTTGTCAAATACTGCTGATTTTACTAAATTAGTTTAAAACCCGCGAAAACTAATCGGAAAGGACTCTGCTTCTATTCACAAATCTCCTGTCGCTAACTTAATTCACCTGGGTAAATGCACCTAGGTGAATCGAGTAAACTAACAGTAGATTGTAAACACCTAGGTATATAGATTTACTAACTAATTTAATGTTGTTTAAATTTGCATTCTAATTATTAATAATTAATATTAATTCACACTACTACCTACTTTTTTTTCTGAAAATTACTAACGAACGATTTCTAAAAAATGACTAACTATTACATGTCCGTCTTTAATTTGCGCCTCACAAACCATTTGTTCATTGATTTTAACTTCATGCCGCTGTTGCCCCGGAATAGGTTTAAAGTTCGCATCTTTTTTTAACGCTTTAATAAGATCTGTGAGGTTACGATTGTACTTCTTAATGTTTTTACTTAAAATTGTGTGCCAACCTTCTACACAGTTGTTGGTTCTGTGACGCTTTCGAAATAACTACAGACTAAGTTTTGATAATGTTTCGAATTGCTCCTGAATTCTTTTTTTAATTTTTTTTTATCACCCTGAACAAGCGTTTAATATTTAATAATATAAAATTCGGAGAACAAAGTGTACTAATAGTATATATAATATATCTATCTGAATTAAGTTTACAAATATTGGGTGCATTAACCTATGCGAATTAAGTTAACGATAGGACAAAACTAAAGTGTTATAAATTCAATATTTAGTTCTTTGTATGTGCTGTCCCTTTCTTAAATTTGTTAGATATTTTGTTTATGCTTGTACTTATTGTGAAATGGATACTGCACTTCAAGAATTGGTTAGCACTTAAAATCTCCTTGTGTTGTTCCGTAAGGCCCTTAAATGTCTGCGATGGATGCAAAAGTTGGCTCTGAAATTTGCTGCAAACTTTTTGTCCAAGCGTTTTATTCGATCACCCTAATAAAATTTTCACGGATAGCGACCACTATGACTCAATTTGGTGATCACTCTAAAAAATACATGAAAGTTTTCAGTGTGGTAACCCTGTCGTTTACAAAAAATGGGATATTGGCTTCGTTTTGTGTGGTTTTATAAACCTATGTATTATGCAGTTTTATGGAATTTCATCATATTGTTAAGGAATGTTTTACTACTGCAACATGGTAATGAAGAACATTTCACAACAGGAAATTTAACCTATAAATAATAAATTATCAGAATAATGAATGACAAAAATTTCTCAACAGAAAATTTCACATAATAAATAAATAAATGCAGCCGTTACTTGTTTTTAAGCTAATATTCTAATTGAATGTTGCTAATTTTATAAACCTATCGTATTATGCAGTTTTATGGAATTTCATCATATTGTTAAGGATTGTTTTATTACTGCAACAGGATAATGAAGGACATTTCACAACAGGAAATTTAACCAATAAATAAAGTATCAGAATAATGAAGGACATAAATTTCTCAACAGAAAATTTCACATAATAAATAAATGAATGCAGCCTTTACTTGTTTTTAAGCGAATATTCTTATTGAATGTTGCTAATTATTTCAATGCATATTATGGCATTAAACTATGTGATGAAACAATGTCGCCAAATACTTCTGAAATACCTATACGTACAAAAAGTAATAAAAAATTAGAACATAGTTTTCAGGTATTTTCATGTTCAGCAGTTCAGGGAATTTTCCAATAGCATTACAGAATGTATTGTCACTGTAATTAAAACTGCGTTTTTATTAAAATTCTACGTATGCACAACATGTTCATTGTTAATAAAGTTGCCAATACAAAATGTAATTTCCACAGAATCGCTAATGGAGTACGTATATACATTGTCAAAAATTGTATTATTATGACGGTTTTCATCAAATAATTTATTACCTTGTTGCATTATATTATCAGTTATATAATATTCAATTGATGTTAAAAAACCACAACGTTAATTATTGTGTATCTATTGGATGGCTGTTTTGCTGAATTTTAAACTAATTAATTTGCAATGTGTGGTTACATATAATGTTATTATTGCTATTTTATTACGCATTTTTCGTTTGGTTGTTTTTGGAAACTATAACACTATCTGTAACAGATAAATTCTAAGATAAGTTACTTAAAAACAATGCACGTGGACATCCTGAGCTGCCGGAATAAACTAGATAAACTATACAGGCAAGAACATGAAGAAGAAGTCATCATTTTGATCATGTTAGCCCACGGACGTCGACTGCTAAACATCGGCCTTCCCAAAAGAAGAAGAAAAATAGTAAATGCCCTTGTAGACAATTATTCTTACTATTCATCTGTCAATGTTTACGTTGTAGTACGAACGGTAAGTAACATTTATCAACAATCAAGAAAAGCTTCTGCAGCCAAAGAAAATTAACGCAAGTTACCTCAACAAGGTAAGTACTATTTTTAACAGCCTTATTATAAAAATAGGTCAAAAGGCAGTATCTTTTGTTCCTCAGACATAAGTTCGCAAGTTTTCGCCTTGTAACAAAAAACACACGCTTCATTTTAAAAACACGCTGCATTTTCTAAATTCGAAAATGTTTTTATAGCTACGGTATAAACATTCATTTATTAAAAACAGCTTTCAGAAAAAAGCACTAGCATACAGCCGAAATTCTTTTTTTAAAAAACCTAAATCTGGCCGCGGGCTGTGTTCACATCTTTTCACGCGGCCTAGTCAAAAGCCTTTAAAAATCTTTGAAGCCGTGAAATATACACAAAAGGTCACATAATCTTAAAGATGGAGGAAAGGGATAGAATGATACCAAGAGCGAGGGGTGCGAAAGTGATGAAAGAACGAAAATCAATTTATTAGTATGTGACGTCACGCCCGACGCATGCGTGGAAAGCATTTTCCCCGGGTGGGGTTGCCAGAGAAGTAAATATTGCGGAATCAGGGCGAAACTTTTTAAATAACGTACAGAAAACTTTGTTTTCTTGTTGTTGATGTATTTTACACAGTGATTCAATGGACAATATACGCACACTTATCAAATTATTATACACGAATTTGGTAGGAGCAATGAACATTACAAATTTGCACACTTATCACATTTATAATACATGGCTTTTGTAGTAGGACAAGGATTAATAATTATAGCATTTGGATATGCCATCCGTAATTCGCAGTACTATGGAATGACGGGACACTATGGGTGTTTCATTAGTATTGCATATGATTATTGTTGCCAAAATGGTGTTGAGTGAAACCAAGCCAAAACACTAATATTTATAGTCCTAAGCGCCAACGGTTTCTCATAGACGAAACAATCTCAGAATAATGCACAGTGCGTTCAAATTCGTTTGAATGGAAACTAATAATTACCTTTTTATAGTGGTTAAATTCTAAGCATATCCTATTTTTGTCAGGAAACTGACAACACCGAACCATCTGGGCGGGCCAGAAATAGCGGAGAGTGTGGTGAGGCGGGGCGGCAGGGGACAGTGTGAGCCGCGCTGCTGAGCCGGCCGGACGTCGCCATGGCTTCTGTGGCCGCGTGGCTGCCCTTCGCCCGGGCCGCCGCCATCGGCTGGGTGCCCATTGCCGCCAACCCCCTCCCGCCGCCACCTGTGCCCAAAGACCGCCGCCGAGCCGAAGATGAGAAGCTCCTCATCAACGTCTCAGGACGAAGATTTGAAACTTGGAGAAATACTCTCGAGAAATATCCTGACTCCTTGCTCGGATCTACTGAACGAGAATTCTTTTATGATGAAGATAGTAGGGAGTATTTTTTTGACAGAGATCCGGACATATTTAGACACATTCTTAATTATTATCGGACGGGGAAGTTGCATTATCCGAAGCACGAGTGCTTGACAGGATACGATGAGGAGCTGGCGTTCTTTGGGATCCTGCCAGATGTTATTGGCGACTGCTGCTATGAGGACTATAGGGATAGAAAGCGGGAGAACGCTGAAAGACTTATGGACGATAAACTCAGTGAAGCCGGAGACCAGAGTCTTCCGCAGCTGACAGACTTAAGGCAGAAGATGTGGAGGGCTTTCGAAAATCCCCACACGTCGACTGCAGCCCTTGTGTTCTATTATGTGACGGGTTTCTTCATCGCAGTGTCCGTGATGGCGAACGTGGTGGAGACGGTCCCGTGCGGTCACCGGCCTGGCCGCGCCGGCACCCTACCCTGCGGGGAGCGGTACAAGATCGTGTTCTTCTGCCTAGACACGGCGTGTGTCATGATCTTCACAGCCGAGTACCTGCTGAGACTGTTCGCGGCGCCTGACCGTTGCAAGTTTGTGCGCTCCGTCATGTCCATCATAGACGTTGTCGCAATCCTGCCGTATTACATCGGCTTGGGGATCACGGACAACGATGATGTGTCCGGGGCGTTTGTGACCTTGAGGGTATTCCGGGTGTTCCGTATCTTCAAGTTCTCCCGCCACTCGCAGGGGCTGCGCATCCTTGGCTACACGCTCAAGTCATGCGCGAGTGAACTGGGCTTCCTCGTATTTTCATTGGCTATGGCTATCATAATCTTCGCAACGGTGATGTTCTACGCTGAGAAAAATGAGCAAGATACCAACTTTACGTCGATTCCCGCTGCCTTCTGGTACACCATCGTCACTATGACAACGCTTGGGTAAGTAATATTGCATTTGGCGAATTTTCATTTGTTTTATTAATATCCCGCTTTGGGATTAAAAGGCGTGGATTTTTTTTTTGTTAATATCTCAGTTATACTTTTTTGACTACTACTATTTTTTATTTACGAAAGCTATTGATGATAGAACTATGTATATAGCTTTAGCTTATTATTATGATATGTGTATCCAATGTATCAACAGACTCAACATTGGTAAGTATAAATAACGAGCTACGCGGTAAGTTTAATCATAACCCAGTCCCGCTGCGCGAACAAGCTACTGCGAGGTAGGCGCGGCCATTTTTTTATCCTCTATTAAGCCCTGTTTACTATTCCGCCACTACAAGGTAACTGCCGTGGGGAACGATTGTAGAGCGAGATGACTTTCCCTGTCTACGTGTAGAAATCTTCCAGCGGATTATCATACGGCGAACACGATCTTTAGTCCAATTTATTCATTGATAATTTTGTTTCGAATTTCACTTCACTGCCACGAGATTTTTATAGCGATCCCAATCTTTACTTTGTTCAAATCTTGCTTAAGTTGCAATAATTGGTAGCTCGAAGCAAGATTTTGACAAAAAAGTCAAAGTTTGCTTTAGTCGAAATAAATCTCACCAGAGCATACATGAATGAATGCAAGAAATATACTTGATACACGGTTAAAATGAAACATTTTTTGTTTGCCACTCAAGACAAAACATATCTCGTTCACAAGAGTATTATCCAGCTCTACACATATCGAGGAAGACGTTACTCGAATTTAGTTTTCTTTTCGTAACTTAAAAAGGTAAGGGACAGAAAAAAATCCTACTACTAACGTGTGGTGACGGTGAGAAGAGTACATGTGTCACCACCCCAGCCCATCTTTTCCCGTCGTGGCGTTCTTAAGTGGACGGGCAGCAGCGCTCTCTGAGTTAAACCCCAACACCACTGCGATCGCCAACCCGCCTGCCCGCATTTCCCCATAAATGATCATGGAAATCATCTGGAGAGGCCGCCGCAGTGAACGTCAGTGTGGATTATGATATGTTTAGTACCTAACTTCGGCACGAGATAAAAAACCTTTTCAACGTTAACCAGTTCGTAGTCAGCTTCGAATTTTTCTCTTTCCCGAAGTAGCTACCAAAGATGGCTTCGGAATGGGACTAAGGGACCACGGTCGGGTTCGTCGGCAAGAAGTTCACAAGTGCTCTACACCTTCACTAATGAGTGACGCGGTTATGTTCAAACGGAGTTAATTTGGATGTTTACAAAATATGTTCGTTCTATGTTTTGTCTAATGTTTTTTTTAAATGCATATCAATTAGTGGGAAAGCGACGATTGCTCCTGATAACTGTTATTGTTAGCCCAAATATTGTAATGTAATGGATAATATCGATCGAATTGAATGATAAAATCTACCGAAAAAGTATATTTTTATGTATTGTTCAACGGAAATGTATTGTTCAGGAAGTAGGTCAAAATGTGTAGGAACCACACGTTGAGTTAAAAATGCTTGTTGAGATTGGCCGTTACTTAGAAAGTAACGTGCCTCTACTCACTCCTTTGGGTTTTGAATATGAAGGAAATAAAACTGAAAAGAGTATAGTAAATATCCTTATCGTATTAGCCCCAAGGGTTATACGAGAAAACTCACTAATTTGATACCAGGGCCAATATTACATTTCAAAACTAGTATAATACGTCCCGCTGTTTCACTCGGGAAATTCAGTGTTACCTGTCCCTAGGGAATTAACATTTATATTTCTTATCTCCACACAAAACTTAGCCAGACATTCAGAAAGAAGATTTATCCAATTTGTTTAATAGATCTGAACGTATGCATACATACACATTTCCGACATGCATTTTTATGTAGTAGAAGAATAAGAATTCTGGGACCTATGAGACTACTCGAAACCTATAGCACGTACTCGTCAAAATACTAACTTAAACAATACCCGTAGATAAAACACCCAGAAGATCTAAAAACTTATTACTAAAGCACTTTTTCGGAGGCGGGAATCGAACCTGTGAGGAACTTTCACCTCGTGGACCGGTGGTGGTCGGTTGTCAAAAATGTATTAAAACCTAAAGTAGAGAGAATTGATATTAGTAGAGCTTACCAATACAATGTTATTGTTAATATTTCCATCAAGGCCTTTACCGGACAAACTTGAAATGTTCTGTTCAATCAGGTACAAAAGGTGCTCAAGACAGCGAATTTAAGCTTTACACTGGACCTAGAGGAAAATGTTGTCTTGCAAAATTCAAGTTACCTACAGAGGCCGAGTAGCCCTCGAGTAGTCAAACACTTGAAGGCACAGACTATAAACGTCCGCTGGAAAATATAATATAACTGCCTTAAGAGGCGAGCGGTCTGCCTCCTTCTCCATTAGTGCTTTTCCTGGACGGAAACTTGCGCACAAAAGTTTCATGGAAATGGTATGTACGAATGTACGCCAGGGACGGTATTTGTTTCAAAAATATATTGTATCCTACCTTTTATATTAACTGCCTAGCTGCGCAGCGCGGCACTCACGTTTTATTCACGTTTCTGTGGAAATTCCTGGATAAATAAAGCCTATGTTATACACGGAAAATGTAGTAGTATTCTAACGTTACAAAAATATCGAAATTCGTCTAATACTTTTTACTTTATTATGTAACAAATTTTAAAAATACGAATCTTTCTTGTTTACCGGCTATAAATTTTTGTTCCCTGTGAATGCAATCAGGCAGAAGTGTCAAATAAACGATAGACATAACTAAAATGGCGTGTAGAGGCATTACAGGCAAGAAAACATTTTGCCGTGAGAATTCAACAACTTTCCTTCTAGTGGTGATTTATGAAAAGGAAAAAAGGGACGGAGTTATGACAACGATTCTCATTTTTTCAGATTCTGGGTGTTTCACCCCAGGGCAAATTACTTTAACATAAACTGTTAATATAAGATAGGATATTCATGACCAACATTTCTAGTACATTAACAACGTGTTTTTGACGGGCATTTAACATGTTTAAATTAAAGATTGAGTCATATTTTTATATGCTGTAAAGACAGCCTTAGGACTAGCACGAATACCTTTAAAGGCACTGTGCATGCTCCATAATCTTACTAGTAAATATACGTTAGAGGTTGTTTTTTCAATATTTCACTTGTGAAGCCGTCAGTGCACTCCACGCGATCTAGAGTCTAAAATATCCCTTTGACACGAACGATTCTGCGCCTCGTTTCGTATTGCAATGTATATGCAGGCTAAGATTTTACTATAATTCCTGAAATTGCAATGATTATAACTCAATACTGCAACTATTCCAACAATGAAGGCTGCAAATGAGCAATCACTTCACGTGAAAGTTTAAATTTAGATTTTATTCACGTTTAGTGGCAGTCGCCGACCGTGACATTTTGTAATAGTGATTTAAAGCCAAATAAAATGTTTAGCAGCCATGTTCAACAATGTTTAAACCCACTTGAAAGTTTGCACTACGTCGGCGTAAGTTCAGAAGCGGTCTGCAAACTGTTACCACAACACAAGTTGCCTGTGACATTATTTACTCATAGTGCTTTCAGTCGATGTCTATTAACACAGGAAGTGAAACACAACTTGTGGCTTTGCGCTACGTTTGCATTTAGAACATACTTCGGCTTCAGTCGCACACAATCGGGTTTGTTTGTGTAACAGCTATGACGATAAATGTACTGTTGATTCAACGCCCCTTGCATTTAGAGCAGGGCTAGATACTAATTACTGTATTTAGGATACGTAGCTACTTACATATTATATGTACATAATACAATATACTAGTTAATAAGTACATACATACATACGTAGTACAAATAATGAATATAAGTTAAATATTAATACTCAACACTCGATGTATTAATGAACAATTAGTGGCCACGTACGGTAAACCGAAATATCGTGCAAACTTAAAATCATATTTATCCGAATCGAATATTAAAACGGACGCCCGCAGAGGTGAAAATTATAATCATAAAATTTCGGTAGTAATATATCATCCAATTTATGAAATGCACGTCATAAAGTTTTCATGGTCGAAAATTCGGACTTTTTATCGTTATATTTCAGTGATATGTCCTTGCAGCTGATGAACGTAATTGGAAAATGGAGAGCGCGCGCCAGTTTGCCGTAAAGGGAAATGTTAAAGGCAGTAACGAGTTTTTTTTTACTTGCCTTTTAATTTGGGTACGAGGGTTTTACTGCTTTTGACGACCATGCACCGGATTCGCGGCCACCACTGATTTAGCACGAATGTTTTTGAATACGGAAAATGCAAAGCAATATAAGTTTGAATCTTAAAAAGAAAGTGTTTTACGTTTCCGAAAAATAAAAACTTTTCGGTAAGAATTAATGTAATTTTCACTTGAAACCGGTGTATATAAAATTGCCTAGAGATTAGCTTACTTTTTAGGATACCAAAATCTATTGCACCAATTCGATTAACTAAGGAATAAAAATACACCTATACTTAATACATGCACATGAGTCACGTCTCTTACCATTAAATATTAGACATTACAGACAGATACGGCAGTCGCAAATATTGTAAACATTTTTTTTCTCCTTAAGGACATAATATCTTGTTTCCATGACATGTGAGAGTAAAAAAAAGGTCATGAAAAGTCAGATGTAAATGTCTTTGTTACTTCCTTATTGTTTCACGGAAATAGTGCTCAATGGATTTTAATAAAACTTGATGTAGAGATAGATTATACTCTGGGTATGGACGTAGGTTGGAATTTATCACCGAAATTGTATGGAAACTGAATACAGAGTGGGCAACACCGCGGCGCTAGGAAATATATTGTCGGGATGCGTCCAAGGTACTAAAATAGTACTGCTAACCTCTAAGTAAATAAGTTATACGCTTTGATTATGCTACAGAAATCGATTTAATGAAATAATCTGAAATACACTATTAATAAAATACAAAATTTACTGCTACAAGGCTGATGATAATTGAATATGAGCGTTAATTATTACGCTTAAAATATTCACAATAATTCTCGTTTACTCGGTGAAAATGGGTGAAATAATTAACACGTACATGTTTATATAAGTGTTAATTATTTCACGAATATATCGACAAGCCGCTTATCAATTTAACCGAAATGTAAAATACTAACAACCGTATTCTGAAATACAGTTTACTGTCTCAGAATACGCGCCATATTGTTAGACAATCACAAAGGTAAACATTTAATTCTCCTTCTACCTATAGACAAATTCTTTTATAAAGTAACACAACAACGTACTTTCGTTTGATAGCCAACAATTCCGTTTATCTCGGAAGCCTTGCGGCTCGTCTATGTCTTCTTTTGTGTGGGCAGAATATTATAGCCGCGGGCAAGCGGCGCCGCGAGCTCGGGATCTCATTTTCTTTGACAAATACAGACATTTTTACAAAACAAAAAGGCTGTAATAACACAGGGAACTAAGTTCACGACGAATGTTGTTGTGTCTACGTATTTTTTTCTTTCTGATCTGGAAAGAAAAGGCATTCTGTATTGTGTATTGTATATGATTAGTAGATTCTGTCGTTTTGGAGGATGCTCGAACAATTGTTTTGTTTGTGATTGAACATCTAGTCGTACTGATGCCAGGTTCAAAAATGAATTACAGGATATTTACTTTCATCAAAAGTTTTTTATGTTATAGCTACTAACGATCAATGTATTAATATTTTAATTATTTTTTTTAAATATTAACCTATAATTTATACTACTATTTTGTAGTGTACGATAATACACACGAAAAAAAACAATATAAATAAGTTTATATTATCGTTTCCCTACCATTAGCTTCTTCTAGTTCATCGTTTGAAAGTTTGCCATAAAGTGTATAATTAACATATTGTACACTTAGTTGAGTTTAGGACGAGCTATTTAAGCTATTCCGTAGTATACGTACATTGATTTGGTTATTGGACCCGTTACTGGGGTGCCGAGCGTCGTACCACCAAGACACTAGCGATCCATAGAGAGGGATGAGAATGATGATTCAAATGGTTCTGAAGCTCAGTCAGTCAGTTATTAAACACAGTCATGTTCCCATGAAAATTTTGCGATGTTACGCCTTTTCTAACATTTGACGGCAGAGGGACTTTTAGATGTTTTTAAGGTGCCCGTATTCCGCAACCCGCTCAATTCTATCATGATATATTGCGAACACCCGGAGACAGCTGGGCTACGAGCGCTTCATACTATATTTAGCGTATAATTGGCCAATTTCGAAGACCTATAATAGTGACATAAAAACTATCGTAACTCTATTATATGGGGGATCAATACAAGCCGATAACATCGTTAGTTGACAAGTCACGTAAAGGTTTATAGAACTAGGATTCTTGACTTCCTATTAGAATATTTAGTACAAATAAAAAATATGTTAAAAGTACCGCTTAATTGACGTCTTGTCGTGAATTTTATTTATTATTATCTGTGGCATTTTCCCCCTATTAAACTGGACCCATTTAATCTGGATGACTGCTCTAACTAGTTTGTCTATTGCAACCTTGAAGCCCAAAGGAAAGCCGATGGGATGGCATCAAGTAAGTGATGAGGTTAAGTTCTGATACTTTCAAATCCAAGGCCACTAAAGCGGCTTAACGGAGCCGTAGCTTAACGTTCCGTCCGAAGCACGGAATGCTCTAAAAACGCAATCTATTTATTAATTTTATAAAGTAGTAATCCAACGGATATCTTCGCACAATGTTGTGATACCGTGAATCGGATGTGATTTACGAAGCTGATATTATATCGCCTGTAATTGTGTTGCCCATACTAGTGACGAAGTTAGGGTTATTTCTTAAGGAAAGCCGGATCTAGCAAATCCATACCACTGCGTTTTTAGATAGTAGTTGCGTTATTAGAAGGCCGACACCGATAAGAATCGTGCTGGTACCTACGTTATTCTTACTAAATCCAGTCACAAGTATAATGCCAGTACCCATATGGCTCGTATTCTGAAATAATTCTCTCTTACACAAACACGATAAGAGCGATACAAACGTTTCTTCAGCAGGGGTCTGTGCTTGAGGAAAGTTTGAGATTACGGCTCTATTTTTATTATTGCTATTACAACAGCACCAACATAACGCCAACAACGTCGTATCTAAAATGCTTTTAGACGAATATGTGATGTAGCATGCGAAATAAAATCGCTAGGTAAACAAATTTTGGGAGGCAAGTCGTAAACACAGTACGCCGCCGCAGCCGCCGCCGCCGCCGCCGCCCTGCGTAGAGCATCAAACATCAATAACATCAGGACAACATGAATACTTTAACCCTAAAACGGCGTTATCATTTACTAAGTTCGCAACTCATCGTTTAACTCCCGCTCCTCCAGGGAGCCGCTTAGGCTCAACCTAGTTAACCCTGTCGGTAACTGCTCCACGGCGCGCCAGAGCGCGGTAATTATTAATCCAAAATGGCTCGTTCCAACTGGATGGCACACGATATAAGGTAATTGATTGCGATACGACTATTTTGGGGACGCGCACTCATGCTCATGTGTCAATTTAATATGTTAAAATATTTCCCACGTGAAGGTCTGAGCGAATTTGCATCTCGTTAATATTGTAAACTAGGTGGATGTGCCTACGCCTTCGTTTACGTGGTAATTTTTTTTTTAGCGAAGTAACACAGAAGGAACGTAACAACGTTTGGTTCTGTATTACACAAAATAATTACCAATCAAGTGGTTTTTGAGTTTAAAGTGCACATCGAAGCCTTTAGCCTATTATGCAGACTGGGGTATTTATTGTTGTAAAGCATTTTGCACAAAATTCACACAATCATTCGTGATTTACGATGAAGTTTCTGAATCTTTTTAAACGTTCCTGATCAGCACAAGACATTACAGATTATCTGTAAATGCTATTACGACACGGATGTTTCATTTGAACTATAAAAGTCGAAATAAAACTAGCGCTCATAGCCGACGGCCTCTTCGAACCCAGGTTAAGCAACATCAGGTGCCATCGATTACTGGATGGGTTGCCATTTCGCATTACACGGCGCTTTATGCTGTGGGTCTTGGCAGCCAGCTCTGTACGACGACAATTAAGAACCAAAAGGTGTTAAGCTAATTAAGTTTGAGTCCATCCATAAATATAAAAAAAATATCAGAAAGATAAACTAAAAACAAAACAAACTCAATCCTATGTAAACCGTTCCCCATTTTCATGTCTGAATGTTTTTACATTCAAGCATGAAAATGGGGAAGATAGCCAAAGACCTCATAATGTCACGTCGCATTACAGCAAACACGTTACACGTAACATTCACCTACATCGCCGCAGGTGGTCACAGAAATAACAACACACACTAGATACAAATAGCACCAAGTTGTAAAGAAGAAAAAAAATACAATAATATTTACGATATTATTATCGTTGTTTCACATATTTACGTTGGGCCTTGACTGTCTGCGCATTCTGACGCTTTAGAGCTCCTTTCACATATATTTCAGTAGTACCGAGGCAAATTTTCTATAATTTTGACTAGTTATCGCGGAGATTTTACATGACATGTCTTGAGTGCCAAGTAATAAGGATGAGAATTGTTTGGTTGTTGTTTATATGCTGATGTCCGCTGTAATGCTGTCTGGTCGCAGGCAATGACCTATTTACACTTGTGTCCGATCAATCACTGCTCGTTGACGCGATTCGTTCGTTTTTAAAACACGGCCCAAATATTCGGCGCACGTGGTACGTTTTTATACTACGGACTTACTACGATTGGACGCAGGAAGTCTTAGGTTACGGAAAAGTGAGATTTTTAAGTACCTACTTATACAGGGCGTGCAACAGCCATGCCACATGGATGGAAAGTACCTTAAATATTGTAGATAGAACATTTTACTGAAAGAAGACATTATTTTAATTTCAAAAACAATTTTAACTTCATTCGCAGAATTTTGAATAATTACACGTTTGAACCGGGAATCGAACCCGCTACACGAGAAAAAAATCACCCTGTAGCTTTGTCATACCGATCGAAAGGGTTCATCAGAAGGATTCTTTTTTGCTAAGTAACATAGTGTCAGAAATAAAAGGAAGACCATGAATTTTAACTTTTTTAATACAAAATTATGTCCTTACGGCAATGTTAGTAGCTCTTCATTAATCTGAACGAAATTTCACATCAAAAATTAAAATTCATGATCTTCCTTTTATTTCTGACGCTTTGTTACTTAGCATTAAATACATTACCTTAGGATGATAGATAAGTTTCTTGACTCACCGTGCATTTAATGGAATTATCGTGTAGAATGTAAGTTTTAAGAAGCTCATTTTTATAAAAGCCCGCAAATTATGGTGACTTAAAAGAAGTTTTCTGAAGTAGATGGAAGTTTGTGGGCTGGGATCTACTTTTGTTTTTAGTGCTATGAAAGTTTTTAAGTAGGAAAGTTCATAAGATTTTTCTCATCAATACCATTATTATAAACCTGGAAAAATCCAAGATACGGTATTATCGTTCAACATTTTTGTATTCGTTAATAAAATTGCTACCTCTATTTTTTGTTGTTTAGTCAGCATAAGGCAACTATCGCAATTTGTCGTTCTGTAGCCATATTGTAATCTCAAAGGGATGCAAATATGAATGAGGCATTCACAAGGCATAGAGTAGATGGAGGAGTGGTGTCGGTATGCGACATATCGGCGAGTCACGGCCGTTGCTGCTCTACTTGCATAATTTAACGAGTATCCCATTGACACGTATGGAGATGAACCACTGATTTGTGCGCACTGTGGCGTGTTATGCGGAATATGGGAGACTCAATTAATGATATCGGATTTTTGTAATATGTCAAAATAGGTATAATTTCGGGTTATTCCGATCTAAGCTTGAATTTTATACGAGTATAGTAAACGGTGAATCCAGATCAGAGCAACGAAGTCTACTTTTAAAATTTTGCCTTTTTTAAGAAAAGTAATTAAGAAAACAAAATGTTCAAATTTATCAAGAACGTACACGATCAGATCGTTATCGTTTTTATTGATACCAAGAATAGTCAACTGAGAGCGAAATTATTATTGAAATCACACCTGACAGTGACTCAATAAGGGAATCATAAACAGTTCAATCTAACTTAAAAACATAATTCATTCGTATAATATTTGAACATTTCTGACTGAAACATCTAAATGTTCTTACTATTACCCCCTTACCAATAAACGCGTTATCTCTTATACAACGGTTATTATAGGTCTACAAGAACTGGTTATTCCGTATTTGACATACAACTGACAAGTTAAGTTGAGCTTTGTGTATCTTCGAAATAACAATTCCGCCATTATTAGTAAGACCCTTAATTATCTATGACGGATTTAGGTATCATTCGATTTTATGTATACAGATCCCTAGGTTACAAGAAAAATAATTCATCTGAGTGAGGCAATACCAGTTAACACGGAAAGTTGTGCAACTCTTAATCAGAGCACTGGATTCGAATATTACGAGCAAACCCAGCAGTCCTGTATAAAAGTGAACGTTGTATGTCAACGTTGACATAAACACAAATAGGTAGGTACCTAAAGGTACATTTTTTGCACATTCGTACCTCTTGCTAAAGCCGGGTATTTTTAACAAAACGTAACCGGAAATAGGTAAAGCTTCCTTCCTTTGCGGCGGCGGCAAGCGCTCGCTGAGGCGTTCAAGAGGCGGTTCCGAAATAAAATTCAACCAATTAACTTGAGTACCGGGGCGATGCTGGGCTCTAGAACTGGGTCAAACCGGCCTGGGACCGGATCGGTGTCGCTAATACCGGGCAAAGCCGGCTGTTAGGGTTGCCAAGTATAAAATTGAAGTTGACATGAGATAAGCAATAACGGATAGTCCTGAAATACGGGCTATGCACACTAGTCGCCTTAGTAATAGTTATACGGATATATTTGTCCTTTTCAATTAACCAAACGTCGGAAGGTGAAAGGAAGAGAATTCAACTTATACATACATATTTATCATAAGGCTTAATGTGTTCATATTAATTATGCAGGCAATATATTTTTCATGATTTGATAACGGGGCGCTAATTACCTAGAGCGCTTTTGGACCTTCATGCTGAGATGTGGATAGTTGATAAAATCTGCCTAACCTACTAATAAAATAGACTCCAACATTACCTGTGCATATAAATTGAAATGTAATTTGAAAACGTTTGCCATGAATATTTATTAGCGGGGAATTTCAGCAGGTGAAACAACAACGTACCCAGAGGTGAAGTTCGTCATTGTTGTCTTTGCAGGAACATTTTATTACCCGCGCGGTGGTCCGGGTAACCCGTACATTGTATTATTTTACCGCTGCATCGCGGAAAGTTGCTGAACATCGGTAATACCGTGACGAAATTGGATGTCTCGTGTGGGATTTTCGGGGGCATAACATTGTTGCCGATTTTACAAGGCGAGTTTGGATCGTAAAAACTTGATGGGTTGTTGATGTAGAGGTTTTTCACCATGGCGATCGAGTGTAATGTTTTCTAACCAGTGTGAAGGTTTGGTGTGAGTGCAGTGTAGGTAGGTACACCACGCTAACCTAGTACCTACGCATTGATTATTTTTTTTTTATAAAATCAATAGAGTGGTGGTTAATTGATATTGAAATTAGAGTCATCAGATGAGGAATGGTAAGTAACGAATGTTCTATCTGGTTGATCGTTTGATTCACATGAAATATGTACGACACAATATAAATTAGAATTAAAAGGCGTGAGTGTATTATACGACTCCACTGTGTGAAGATCATATGGTATAAAAAAGCAAATACTTTATCAAGATGAAACCCTTGTTGGGTCACCGTTTGTTTGTCAGTACAAAGGGTGCGGTTACTCTGTAACAAACTTGGAGGTTAGATCACAGAGATCTCAAAAGGATACTTAGTGACAGCCCGGGACGGGTCGGATTCAGTTAGGCCACACCAAACAATGGCTTTGAGAGCTGGGGCTTTGAGATTATAGTCGTAAATATTTGATTACCATCTAACAGCATAACTTCAGTATCCGCCAGAACTTAAACTATAGAACACTAGTGTATGTAGTATTCCGGCGTTGTTATCCGTAATTTGTCTCGTTCCCGTGGGTATTTTGAGATGAATTATAGCCTTTGTGTTATTCCACGGCGTCAGCTAACTCCATACTAAAATTTTATTAAAATTCCTCCAGCCGTTTAGACGAAACAAAGTACCATAGTACACATTTGCAAACTTTCGCCTTTATAATATTAGTGTGATTTCTAAGTACTAAGCACCATACATCAATGATGTTAAATCTCCGTTAATGTTTACCAAATTTTTGCTGTCTAATCTTGTCCTGACATAAAAAAAAACATCGTATAAAAGTTTACGTCGACGACGTAATGCCTTTTTTAATGGAGTCGGCTCGCAGTCCGTTTTTTTGCGTCTCTGTTCTAATATTAGTCGCACTAATAACATTTACCTGCAAATGATCGAAGCGATATTATTTTTAGTATTATCGAGGTGGTGCGACCTACAGCATTGTTGTTCTCGGAAACCCCGTGTACGCCAGTAGTAAGGTCGTGTACTATTACAAACTCTATTGTTATTTTTATTTACTTTGTATCGTGTCAGTTCTAGGAAAATAGCACGGGAATTGTAAATAAAATCGCTGTATTTTCCAAACAATGAACCGAACGCGCGTAAATCGATAGCTTACTACAGACGTGAAGTTCTATCAATGGATCACTGGCCAGGCCATTAACAAAACTTTCACTATCATTTGCAATCATAATCCCTGCAATCACAGCGATTAATCTGGTTTATATTCGCGCCGTTCGGTTAAATTGTCAAGGTCGATATTGTTTTGTTACGTGCACATACAATATTTATCTCGAAATATCGGATAAATACTCAGACCAGAAACAACTAGACTTGAAATACAAAACTGACGTTTAGAATAAAACGAGACAACGATGTGATACCTACACATGCAGGAGTGAAGAACAAGAGCCCCGTCTCTTTTACTACCAAAATGACAGTTTGGATACAAAAGTACAATTATTATTATTTTGGGTTTAAACTTTTTAAGTTCTCGACTTTCTCGTCGGTGTAATGATAGACGCGGGCCTAAGCCAAACGGGTACCATATGGTATGTATGTTGTGTCTTGGGTATGTATTGTGGCTTGTATGTGTATCGAGTCTTGTGTGTGTATGGGATATTGTGTGTGTGTTGTGTCTTTGTTAGTTTGGAGGAATTTCCTGTCTATTCGCGTTGTGTTGAGTATTACCGATTTCTGCATAACGTTGGTTAGATATGTTGAAAGGTCTATTGATGGGAGGGATTATTAATATAAACACGATGTCTTTGTGTCACGGAGAATTATTATAAATATGACGTCTTTGTGTCAAATAGGATTAATGTTTAGATGCAGCAAGACTCGTGTGCAAGGATCACAGAGCTCTACCTGTTTATAGTCTGTTTCTTATAGGGAACAGACTTGTAGATATGTCAGTTTAATAGCTTTCAGGTTATACTTGGCAGTCTGTGATTATGCATTTTCATCCTTCCCTGGAGACTTACTTAATAAATGACATAGAACTACAGCGTCAATAGACTGTCACCTATTCTAAAAACATATGAACTGGTTGAAATCTCAGAAATATTATAATTGAAATATTATGCATTGTCTGCTTCATTAATCTAAGTAGGTACATAACACAAAGGGAATGTATCTACGTATGTATATGTCACCTTTCTGATCATGAATAATATTGTAGTTGGAAAAGTAGGAAACGGTAAGCCGTCGCGACGTAAAACTTCCCTCCCCAAGATAAACTCGATTCTACAAACCTCGAGTACGGTAGTAGAAGATTTTCCTGGTATTGTATTCTCACTAGAAAGTAGGTGTTTTTCTCAGAAAAATCACCGTCTCCGTAGAAAAGTTTTATGCTCTTTTACAGTTCTTTAAGTCCCGAGAACTCTCAGGAAATATGAAAACAATTTTCCTTTGTATTTTAATAGCAGTTTTTTTTATCAGAAAAAGGAGCAGTTGCCACGGAATTACGGCGGCGAAAAGGCAATGACATATATTAAATTCAATCAGATTAAATACATTTACATTAAAATTTACCAAAATCAATATGTTAGTAGCAAACTTTTCGGTTCGAACGAGAATTTCATAAATTTGGAAATTGGGTTCTAAAACTTGATGTTAGTAGTTTTGAATAGAATACTCCTAACAGACTTTGTCTAGCGGTGAGCTAACACGGCCAAAGTAATACGAATTACTACGCGAATGAAATCCCGAGGCGTACAATATTCGTTCATAAAATTTAAAAAAGCCGGCAGCTTTACTCTCTAAAAATCCTTAACAGTACCTACCAATCGCTGTTTCGTCGCTACGTAAACGATGCGACGAGGGGCCAGGATTAGTGGGGCAAACGAACTTACTAACGGCAAAACGTTGCAATTGTACTTCGAAAACTAAAATCCAACATTGATCCAATGGCTAATTCCTAGAAAAGGATAAGAGGAATCTCAATCCTGGATTGGTCGGAGTCATTTCCTGATAACTTTCGACCAAATACAGAAGAACTCCGACCGTACTTTATAACTGTTCTCAACTTTCAAACTATACACTTATATGCATTGAAATGGAAACGGTTAGAAGATAGTAACCTGATTGCATTTACTTGCTTGCAAGTGTAGGTACGTAGTATCTATTTCTAGTCCAGTATTAGTACGAATAGGGTGTTATCTAGTGCAAATATACGTAAATATACATATAAAAACATTTCACCAATAAAGTATTAAAAAATTACTATGCTTCTCCCTGTTTTCCATTATAACAAAAATAAACCAGTGGCATTACCGAAATTACCCTATACCTATATTACTAGGTAAAAAAGCAACTCCACTTTTTTATGCGTAGGGCATCATCGGAAGAGGGTGCTTTCCTGATCGTCTCAAAGTAGCAACGAGATCCCCGAGTAAGGCTCGACCCATTTCAAAGTCAACCTTGGGCTTTATGACGTAGTATCGGTAGAAAGATACTTACTTAAGATAAATTTCTTGACATAAATTGCCTTTGACAACGCACAACGTTAATTGGTGCTATAACATTAGGTTTTGACGGCGTGAACTAACCTCACACATAGTTTTATTGTAATAGTCAAATAATACGGTTGAGCCGCTTAGTTTGGGATTGGTATTCCGGAAATACTATCAAAGTATTTTTTTTGATAACGCAGTTATTTAAAAAACTTGCGAGTGTTACGCACCAGGTTCTGCCCACCCCCTTTTGGGGATTACGGACATGAGTGTATGTTCATATCTGTGTTACCCACCATCTTCATCTATATCACGTTGAGGAGACGAGAATAATATTGCAGTATCCATTGTAACAAGCTACATCACGCGTCAACTAAGTTCTAATTAATTTGCAGATCTGCCGAAGACGTAGTTGATTTAGGTTATGCATCAGTAAATGCCCAACTAATCCGGTTAATTCATCATTGAATATAATCCATTATCTATACTAATATTATAAAGCTGAAGAGTTTGTTTGTTTGAACGTGCTAATCTCAGGAACTACTGGTTCGAATCGAAAAATTATTTGTGTTGAATAGACCATTTATCGAGGAAGGCTTTAGGCTATATAACATCACGCTGCAACTATTAGGAGCAAAGAAATAATGGAAAATGTGACAAAATCTGGGAAAATTTTCATCAAATTTGGTCAAAATTAATTATTTTTTTCTTATCTACCTCTATATATATTATATAAAAATGAATTGATGTTCGTTAGTCTCGCTAAAACTCGAGAACGGCTGGACCGATTTGGCTAATTAAAGTCTTGAATTACACGTGGAAGTCCAGGGAAGATTTAAAAGTTGTATTTCTTCCAATACACGAGGTGCAAAGGCGACTTCATATGGCAAAACAAATGTTTGCAGGGGACAGCTTGTTAAATATAATGAAGAAAATGTAATTATAAGGGTAAAGCATGATTTAAACTCCAGTCTTCTTTATGACAATGTGCGATCTTTTTGCGTTTTTTAAGTACACTCTTTAAGCGTTTCTTGCTAGAGAAATATAAATTTAAGCATTCGATAAACTTGTTACGTGAAGAGAAACAGGAGGAGGGTAGGCAAGTGCAACCAGCAAGCCTACTTGCAAAATAGGTATAAGAAAAAAGTACGATAGATAAGAAAGTAGGTAAATAGATACGTCTGTAAAGATAATCGAAATGTAATGTAATGATTCAGTGACTGATAAAAAGAGCTTTTATATATAGGGTCATAAAGACTAAGATAGGGAATGATGCCAGTTGAATATACAGTATTACTACGCTGGATTTTGCCGACTATTTCTTATGTAAAATGATTATATCCCACTGTGAATACCTAGGTGTTGTGTTCTTGAAACGTGAAACGGATTTAACCTCGTAAGTTTAGTTCTCTTGCCCTTTTGCTCTTTGTATTAACTTGCCTGGCTTCATATAACTACAGTACAACAACGTGACCTAGAATGCGTTAAGTTGATTTTTTTTCGACAAATCACTTATCTAACTGTATTAGTTAGGTAGGTAGGTACGTGGCTAGCCCATGCTCCCGTATTTCTCTTCACACATCTAATATTACACAGGGCGGGACCGGGCGAAAAAGTTACGAATAATCTTTTTTAATTATCACTATTAATATACAAAAAGTGTTTAATGGTTGAAAAAAGTGTTTTTACAACATAATTTTTCACACATTCAAAAAAAGTAAAGTATCTACGTCTTTCTTATGAAACGCTAATCGCTGACATTTATTTGACATCACGGTAGCATCGCAAACTTAATTACTTTGATTGTGGGTATGAACTTTAAACTCGGTTAATCCGAAACAACGTACAATATATACGTACGTTATACGGACCTAATCAGGCTAATGTATGGGTCGAAATAATCTACACTAGATTTTTTAGCTCGTGTTACAAGCCGGGTATAGACCCAACATCACCTGACTACGTCATGCATTGGTTGAGCGCAGCGTAAAACATGTAAAACATAGAGAGGTAAGAATACGTACATAAGTCTTGGAAGTACTTTTATATATTACGTAAACTCTAGGTAAGACAAGACTTACGTAAAATTTCTAGTTCAAACTGAAATATATCAAGAAACCCTTACTGAGTCAATCTCTTCCTGTGGAGGCAGGAATACTGCCAGTATCTTTCTTTGTCATTAGCTTTCATTATTATTTCTTAGAGCAGCCGTTTTTGAAAAGAAGTATTTAGCAGTGAAGCCATCTAGATTGATAAAAGGCTTAGAGAGTACTAATCTTCGCCCAGAAATAGATATTTCCAATGAATTCGAGGCACGATATCTAAATTTATTGAATGCATTTTGATGAATCACAAATTTCGGTCTACAAAATATTATTTTACGTAATAAATAGAAATGGATAATAATAATGGAGTTAATCCTCTGCCTGTCCCGTTTCGGTATTAAAAGGCATGAATTGTACTTTTTTTTCATTTAAATTTACCTTACATTTCTAAAGATTACAGCGCTTGGTGTAGGGAAATCTGAAATACAAATTTACGTAGGCTTCAAAGACTTGTATGGATTCCGGATAAATCTACATCTTGTCAACGAGTGAATACTTAAGAGTGCAATATTTACGTCTGTATTAGGTGTAAACCTTCTCACTCTGTCCAGATTAAACTATGCTTTATGAATTCAAGGACCATGCGGGAAATGTGCAAAAAAGTTATAGTAGAGCTTTGATATCCTTCATCTGCCTAGCCACTCTGCCAGTTGCCAAAACCGTCCGAAGCATGGAACCAATTCAATGAGTAAATAGGAGCCTATTATTGCTTAAATTCAGAAAATGTTTCTGGTTACTTATTCTTATAATATTCATAAGCGAGTGCGAAGAAAAACTTACTTAAGAGGGTTTCTATCGGTCATTGTTCTTAAAATAAAACAATAAAAATACAAGGAAGTTTCAGCAATAACAATGACTAAACTACGATAATAAAATCATCGTATTACTTTCTAATAAATGTATAGATATAGTTGTCACAACATCTATACATAAACAAAACATTGAGACTGAGTCAACAAATATACTTGGCTACGTATACTATTCCTACTAGAAATTAATATGTAGTTTATTGAATGTTTATAGTGGTAAAGTTGGCCGGCAGCCAATCAGTCGCTTTCATCGAGCGGCCGGTGCGTGGACGCAGCGAGTTCATGTCGGCGCACGCGCATCGGGCGAATAATATCGATCAGATCGTTCGCGGTTACACTCGCGCATTGTTTATTCGCATTAGCGTTGCGCAACTAGCTCGTAAAGAGTGACATACGATTTTCACGGTACTCACTTGCCATGGAAATTGATATTCACAGTAAATAAATCATTGGATTGAATGAATTACGAGGGAAACGGAACGTACATGATACAGGAATAAGATTTTCGTAGTACCAGCTATAGGCGATGGTTAGTGTTGGCAAATAGTTGAATTCCCGGAAAATAAAAACAGTTCTATCCAGTTTACAGCCTGTTTAATGATGTTTCAGCAAACGTATATATCTTATTTAACAATATTAAATGTTTTATGACACTGTGTTGTTCACTTTTCTCATATTTATTCCAATTCGTCATTTAGAGACGAGATGGTAACAACACTTTTTCTCCATGGTCATAGGTGTTTATTTACGAATGCGTCTAATTACGGCTGATACAAACGCTATCTATAGTAAAATAATTGCAAGATTTGAAAGCATTAATATTCGAATGAAGCAAACTCGGGTTTTGCGCTGATTCTTCGAATTGTGGCAGAACTTTGACTATGTCAAATTTTTCGTCACATATCTGCCCCTTTAGTCACTTTGACCTAATCCTCGTTTGTCCATGTCTAGCTAAAATGACATAATGGAAATCTGTCTCTCCGTGGATTATGAATGAACTATCTATTTGAAAATACTTGCCTGAATTACTGAAGTTTCTGGAAATTAGGCGCACGTCAAACCACTGATTTTATGTTTTACTGCAACCTTCGGCAGTTTAACCCTTTCGGCATTCGTCCCACCCGTCGACTTGATTTGTTATCGAGACGTTCGTTATCTTATTTTCTACGACCACGAATGTGTTAGGAAATCTAGTACTTACGTGACTTTCTCTTACCAAATTTTCTCCACGATTCGATCCACAGGTTCGACGAAAGAAAAATAGCAACACATGAATAATAAATATATAATTGACGAATAGGGTCACCCCCTGTCACGTTGGGTTACATTGTCTTGCCCGGTTCAGGCATTTGCTTAGCAAGTGCGTCTGCCTACCCCGCTTTGGAATGAAAAGGCGTGAAGTGTGTGTGTGTATGAATAATAAACACTGTGAAGTAACAATTCAAAGATAAAAAATACAACGCCATTCCTATTTACTAGGAAGCTGTTAAATGACAAGCTATCAAAATATTGTGTGCATTTGAAATGCACTAAATTGACGTCTGATGAATGATTCAGATACTATGAACTGCATTTATGACTGCGAATTTATAACATTAAATGGTTAAATAGAGGAATTACTCATTGAATATCCACCCACTTTTACGGGCGCGTGTGTGATTTAGCCCCGCAATTGAGCGTGGGAGATCACTGATGTTAAGCAAAATGCGGCGTAGGTGGTCAATGGATTGGTGACCGTTTCATAGTAAACCGTATTTTGTTAGGACGGCACGTTAATCTACAGATTCGGGTGCCAAATCGTTAAGCCGATTTCGAGGCTTTCTTGAAAACCGTCTAATAGTTAAGCTGGCTGCTTGACTGACAATCTGCCATCGGGTTTCAGTTGCGGTTCGAGGAACTGACATCGGTCGCCCCCGGAATACACACAAGACTGATCAATAAATGAAGCGAATAAATGTTCGGGAATACCGAATTGGCTTAAACAGAATGAGAATTATTTTTTACACACGGTCATCGATGATGTGTCCAAATTATCTTTTATTTT
The DNA here is from genome assembly GCA_012932125.1 of Conopomorpha cramerella. Classification (NCBI taxonomy): domain Eukaryota; kingdom Metazoa; phylum Arthropoda; class Insecta; order Lepidoptera; family Gracillariidae; genus Conopomorpha; species Conopomorpha cramerella. The sequence goes on along the minus strand of SJJU01004089.1, from coordinate 15,180 downwards.
GCATTTTTTTTAAGTATTATGTTCCTTGTTTTTGTATTGATCAGGCAAGGGGCCTTCTCCGATAGTTTTACGACATTTTGTTAATACGGACACCCCTATGGTTACACCCTAAGGGGACAAATTTGTTGTTTAATTATTAAAACACTCCGTGTCGTTTGGTGTGAATCGTACCTAAGGCTAAGTTTGAGCCGGGGGCGAACCCATCGCTGACATGCGGCCCAGTTTCCACAAACTATATATAGATCAATAACATCATATCGTATACCTACTTTACTTGTTGTGAATAGCTATTTTTGTATAGACTCGGCGTACTCGGACAACAAAAACCTTAGTCATTGAGGTACGTCGGTGAATCTCTATGAGTTACTGGTATGAATATAAAGCAAGTAGATAGGATCTTAAAATGATAATTTACTAGCAAACTGGATCCCACTGCAGTGTAAAGGGTCCCTCTACCCATTCTCAACTCTTCCCGATTTTGCGCTGATGACCGAACGATAAATATCTTTAAGAAAACAAATACCTACTCACGTCGTCGTTGAAGCTAAGGAATATGTAGGTACAAAATATATAGGTCCCAGAGGTGTATATGGCTCCAATAAAAACTAATAAAATAAATTTACTATTGAAATAGACGACTAGTGCGTAATGTGAATACTATTTGTGCGAGCAATATTAACCACGGGGCACAAGTAATATTTCGTTCCCACGAGGATTTCGGGAATAAACATATTCCAAGATCTAATTTCCCACCAAGTTTTGTCAAAATTCATTCTGTACTTTATTTTCGTGAAGAAAGAAAACGCAGCATGTATCTACATGTTTTCACAGGTCTCTATTCCCACGTAAGGTATATGAAGACATGGTATACTCAAATATCATAAATATTTTACAATTTGTTCATAAAAGCGTCCTAATTGTTGCTAAAAGTGACGTAGGAGTTCAAATGGTTCTAGCCACCTACACCACAGAGGTAACTGTATTATAAACAACGTATTTTAGGAAATAATTATTCTGGTATTGCTACATACAAAATAATTTCTTACTAGGTAGGAAAACAACATATTTAATGTACCTAAAGAAACTGCTAGTGTAGCAGCTTCCACTTAAAGCATACTTTTGAAGGAGTTATTGTTAGTTTAATTTCTATTAATAAACACACAGACGAAAAAAAAAAACCAGTCAATTACACAAAAAACGCACACACAACATGAAAACAATAAACACAAATAATACAATACTTAAATAAAATTGATTACCTACAAATATATATACAAACAAGCAATAAATTATGAAAAACTAATTACTTCGTACAGAAAATGTACCCATAACGCTTGCGGCATTCCCTCTATGCACAGCGAGAAACAATCTCTAGTGCAGAGGAAGGCACCTTAATTCTTCTGATACTTGATATGGAGAAAAAATTCAAACTTCCAGTTATATCCACAAAATTATCGGGGGGTCAGAAATGGTCTAAACCACTTCGAGAATAGCGGTGGTTCGGCGTGATTTCTCAACTATAGACAAAGTGCCTATACATTTGTATAATAGTAATGCTTGTTGTTGTTGGAGTACGTTTATTAGTTCAGGGATATTATTTTTCCGATTAATTTTCCGGTCATATATCGACCTACTACTACACTAGAAATATTAACTACTAAATTCGAGTGAGCCTGAATTACGTTGTATACTACAGATTAGGTAAATACGTATATTTTATAAAGAAATTCCCACAAGAAAGGACATTACTTCGTTGAGTAATAGTATTTTTAACCCCACACGCAAAAAGAGGGGTGTTATAAGTTTGACGTGTCTGTCTGTGTGTCATCATAACTATCAATATATTTTATTTTGTTTGAAAGCTGATTTCATCGAGCAAGCCTGTCTTAGTTATTTATTATTGATATCGGTTCACCCACTAAAATGTTATGGGAGTTGAAAGTGGGGATGAACAATTTAACATGAGTACATGTGTTCAAGAGGGGTATGAAATGAAAGGAAAAGACACGTATATTTCAAATCAGTTTATAAAATGAAAATTGGATAATTTGTGCAAAAGTTATGTGGGTTGAAAGTGGGGATGAAAAGTCGAGTTTATGCAAATATGTATGTTTGAAAGAGCACTCACTACGCGAACATTTAAAACAATTTTATTTTTTAAATTTGTAATTTATAGTTATTCAGTCTACACACAATATTTTGTTAATCCCAGAGCACAGCTCCTGTTAAATCAGTAATTTCGCCTCCCGCTCTCTGTCCCTATTTATGCTTAGATCTTCAAAACTGCGATGTAGACGAAATCCTCAGAACCACACAACAAATGTTCAACTCTACAATATGCGGAATGAGAGAATCAAACCTGGTGTAGGTGCTCCGGCTAACTCGCACGTCTCTATTATTATGTACATGAGGTTCATCCTCGATAGGCTTTCACAAAGCGGTGCCGCAAAGCCTGGAACAAGCTTTAATTGCTGTAATAGCCGCTGGAATTGTAGGCAGAATCCGTTAGCACTTTGAATATAAATTCGGCTTCATTGTGCCAGAAGCTCGAGAGCAAATCGTGTTGAGGTACCTATATGAGTACTGCTGTCATATAAGCAGTTAAGTAGCGATTTAGCTCTTTGACAATGTTACGTATTGTTTAATTTTACAATTTGATTTTACAGATTTGAGTTTTATTGCGAACTAGCTTTCCGCCCGCGGCTTCGCCCGCGTGCACTTCGGTTATATTGCGGTATAAAGGCAAATTTATCATTCCTACGGAAAATTCTATTTATCTAATTATTAAATAATAAATTTTTCCAAGATAAAAAGTACCCTATTATTTAATCCGGACTTCTAACTATACGTATGCAAATTTCAAAGCAATCGGTTCAGTAGTTATGGCGTGAAAGCGGAACAAACAAACAAAAAACAAACTCACTTTCCGATTTATAATATTAGTAAGGATTGTATATATGTGTAGGGCGTCCCACGGCCATGTCACATGGAGGGAAAGTACCTTAAATATTGTAGATAAATTATTTTACTGAAAGAAGACATTATTTTAATTTAAAAAACAATTTTAACTGCATTCATAGATTTTTGAATAATTACACGTTTGAACCGGGAATCGAACCCGCTACACGAGGAAAAATCACCCTGTATCTTTATCATACCGATCGAAAGGGTTCATCAGAAGGATTATTTTTTGCTAAGTAATATAGCGTCAGAAATAAAAGGAAGACGATGAATTTTAACTTTTTTAATACAAAATTAATCAATTTACCAAATGCTCAAAATGTCTCCCCTCATGTTGAATACAAAGTTGCACTCTTTTGATTATTTCACTCCCTGTCGCTTTTGAAAAAGTTAAAATTCACGTTTAAAATACATTACTTTCTAAAAAATTTGTAACCTTTTGTTTTTTTTTCAGTCTGAGAAGGATATCTTAGAAGAATAACTCTCTATCATATCAATTTTTGGAATTGATGGAAGAAAAAATGTACTAAAATCCGTCAATGCAGCGAAAAAAGAGGTTTCCAGGTTACAAACACATGCTCCCTGGCGAATATTTCAAAGATATAAACTCAAAGCAAATCGATTCTCTTGAAATTGGATAAAGTAATCGCATTAACGTCACAGATGAGACTACAGGATAACACACAGTGCGGCAACTCGTTCACGTTAAACGATTTAAATTCGCCCGTTGTTTATACAGAAACGTTAACGGCTTTAGTACATTTATTTTCTTTCTCGTCCGAATGTGAGTGATCTTCGGCGTAAATATTTTCGCGAATGAATGCTATAGCTGTTCTCGCAAGTGGAATCGCACAAATTATAATGCGTTTGGGATTAAAGTGAATCCAACTTGTATAATGTACATATTTGTGAGCTGTCATTCGCTGCTCGCACATTACCTATTCATTAATGTCGTCGCTCGTCGAGCGCTTCATCAATATGTCCTGGCTCGTTTACCTAGTTTATTATCTTTCATTGGAAATTGTGTTTCATTTGTCATACATAATGTGTAGTTTGTTTGTCAAATGCATTATCATGTATCGTGTCTCAAACACGCAACGCGGGCTTTGTGTTGATACAACGTAACGATTTTGCAGTCACACTGGACTGTTGAATGGTGTTTATGCCCACACTGCTATATCAACGTAGTTTGTTATGTTTTATTTGGGTCTCTTTAAAATATCTCTTCTAAGCTTTTGCAACTAGGTGACCCGGTTATTATGCGGTAATTTCTAACAGATATCAGCCTCAATCCTATGTAAGCATTTTCAAGCCTAGGAAAAATAGCATTCCTGTGTCGTGTTCTTAGTGTTGAAAATTATTAAGAGTATAAGCTAGAGCCACCTATTCGTCTTACGTGTACCTTTTGCATTCCCCTCTGTATAAAGTTATTAGTAAGCAAGTTGATAGTTTGTTGTAGTTAATTTGTCGTAATCTCACTCGGCTACGAATAACTACAGCTTTTAGCCTTCCCTAACTTTACCGCCGAGGAATTAAGTACATAACATACTAGTTACGCAGTTTCCATACGGTAGCTTATTTACTCCGGTTACCCAGGCATGCGGGATAACAATATTTGATTTCGCAAACACGGACTCGCCTCGTTATCCGCCATTTTGTAATTAGTCAACCACTCGACACGATCGGAAAGGCAAACAAGTAATTTGACGTGCCGTCGCAGTGATTGTGCGGGTATTATGTACCTATGACATTCAGTACATTTTTAATTGAATAGTGCTACAAGCGTGGAAGAGGAATTTTCGTTATAAATTGATATTTGCTTGCGGCATTTCCGAGTTTGTTTAAAACCAGCTTTAACAAACAATTCTGTCACGCGAACGTAGTGGTTTAATTAAGTAAATATTCCTTAAGTATTGAAAATGGGAATTGTAATTAAACTAGAGGACTCGTCAAACATTGTATTATATACTTAATTATAAATTGTTTAATTCCAAAAAGCATAAATTTTAAAAGTGTCTCTCTGTATGTAATGTACATCGTAAATATTCATCTAAAGTCACTTAACACCGCATTAAAACCCATTGCCTAGTTTTAAACATTTTCGACTTCTTTCTTTCGATTTTGTTTTATATTATATATTGCCTTTAATATCTTTACCGGCTTCGTAGTTGCTTGCAACTCAGATTATCTCGCGTAAAGAAATATCAGACTTATCTCAAGATGCTTACCCGGTAATACATAGCATCATAGGCATATTGTGGTGACGGCGAATAGAATAATGTATCACCACCCCAGCCCAGTTTTTTCCGTCATGGGGATCGTAAAAGGCGACCGAGGGAACTCTACAGAGGACGGTCAGCAGCGCTCTCTGTATGTTCAACCACAACACCACTGCGATCGCCAACCCGCCTGCTAAGCGTGGCGATTATTGGCATTTCCCCCGATCATGTGGCTGACGATGATATTATATTTAATTTTTATTTCATTGATGTTTGAGTGTCGATGATAAATATCCAAATTTCACTATAAGGTGCTACCCAATATGATAGCTGCTGAGGTTAATCACACGATTAATAGTCATTGATGGACAGGCCGACTCAACACACAAATTGACCAACTATACTGTCCCATTATAATGTACGAAGTTATGTGGACAACAAAGCAGAGCTACTGATTCGTGTATTATGTTTAACGTCAGCACCTATATAATCAATCATCGTTAATGTCATTAGCCGTGCTCGCTTGCTCCTGCCGATTGTTGGAATTAATATCAACGGACTAGGTGATTATCTGCAGGCAAACAAACACGGTATAAATGAATTAATTCATTAATCATTGTTTCTGTTATGTGTGTCTGCGTATTGTATATACAATATGTATGCATAGGTATTATTTACTGATGAAGAGTGCTTCTACATCTAACATGTATAGGCAATCTTCGGATTCGGTTGTGATCGTGTTTTGAGTTCCTTTTTTAAATGAGAGCTACTGTGTATTTAGAGTGAATTAAATGTGGGGTTTGGTGGATCTTCAACCATTGAATTCTTGACCCATTTTGCGGTATGCACCTAAAAATGTCCTTGTCCAGTTTTTATTGATTACAAGCACGTGTTTAAAGCAATTTTCTGTTGAAAACAATATCCCGCTGGATATAAACTTTTGTTTCACTAATGGCTTTACCACGTCAAAGTTCAAAAGTTTGTTTTTAAAAGTTTACTATTATTTCGAACTGAAATTATAATACGGCAGAAACGGCAGATTAAAACTAAATGCACCTGAAAGCATCTAACCATTTTTAATTAGAGAGAGATGTAGTCGCAGCGTTCCTCTTTTGAATTTGCTCTCGATAAAGTGAAAAAGTTAGTTAGCAGCAGTAGGTAGTTGGCGATTGAAAGACTCGTAGTTTAACATTTATCCTTTGAAGTTCTTTCAGCCATGCCAGCATACATACAAATAAAAGACAAAAGAGCAAACGGGGGTAAAGCTTTTTATTTGAATTCAGCGTATTTAATTGTTTCCATTCTGGCAAATGGGAATCACTTGGCGTGTATGGGCAGTGAAAATGAAATAAAGCTTCGTCAGGACGGTTTTTCACGTACGTGTACGTGCCAGAAATTAACAAAAATATTGCCGGTTTCTGGTTGAAAAACTACGAGAGGGGAGCCTGCATTGCGGAGCCGTGTCGGTGTCGGTCATGCGGGCTCGTAGGAGACGTGTTTTTATAACTATTTTGTACGCTTTTCCAGTACGTGCCCACGTTCTGCAGCATAGCTTCAGTCGTTCTTATAAAGCTTTTTTTCGTAGCTTTCGTCTCATTCTGGTAAAGCTGTCGTATACTTTCAAATGCCGTATATGGTGATGGTATAGGATAGGATATACGATCACTAGTATTTGAATCATCGATTCCTACGTAAAAGTGAAAGATCTTCTCTAATGATATTCATAGAAATGGTTGTAGACCGTTTTCTTGTCCGACCGCAAAATAGGTGCCTAATAATCTTCACCAGCCGAAACGTTCGTTTTCCCATTTCTCTTTGGGTATTCGACGCACGAACAGACTTAAGTCTAGGCACCCTATTATGCAAATCGCGTGTCTTGGCTCACTGCAGTAACCTGCCGAAAGTACCGCACGTCTAGAAATGGCAATTCCCACCAAACGTGCGCTGTATTAAAACGGTGGAAAAAAACGCATACTTATTTTTCACTTGAACCGGTAAACATTGTTCTGGTATACTTAAATAAATTTAAAAAAAAAATACATCGCGATAGTAAATGCGGAGTGGAAGCAGGGGGGTGAAACCTTGCTTTTGGAACAGCTCTCATTTTTTCTTTTTTTTTAAGTAGCCTGAATTGTTTCCCACTGCTGGGTAAAGGCCTCCCCCAAGTCTTCCACTCCTCTCTATTTTGGGCCACCTCCTGCCTCTCTGTAGGTATCGATCCAGGTCGTCCCGCCATCTCCGCCTGGGTCGGCCCCGTCTGCGGCGGCCGTCGGTTGGCACCCAATCCGTTGCGGCTTTCAAACAGATCTCATAGAACATAATAATCAAAATGAGTAGGAGCGTTTTAGAGGGTGCAACCCTCGCTATTTTTCAATAGCTAATTATGTATGTATATAATGAAAACGATAATAACAGTTATTGACCAGTTATGAGTTAGAATAAGCATATAAAATAAAGACGCCTCTGTCGAGCTACAGAGTCCTTCTCTTTGTGGCTTAAAAGCTAGGCAGAAATGTTTATGTAGGCATTGACTCGTGTATAACACCGCACTTGGCACAGTGTCTCTCTAACATGGTTCAGGCACATAAATGTCCAAGATTTATTGGTTTTTATGTCTTTGTTTATTCACTTTGATATTCGTTGCCCTAGGCCTGCGGCTAAGCGTTGTTTTGGATTCAGCAACTATCGCAAAATATTGGTTAACGCCTTGTTTTTTTCTAGCTGTAAGAAGAGAGATTTTTCTTGTGACCCAGAAAAAATACAGGTTTACCTATAGCATAGAACCAGATAGGTACACGAAGTTATACATACCTAACCAAACAATAAGTAAAATAATAATTTATTATTCAAATAATCGCTTATTTATTACCTATATATAATATATAAAAAAACCCTTAATACAGCTAATCTTTATAGCATTCAGATTAATTGAGAAAAAAATTATAAGTACCTACCCTCATTAATTGGCTTCCAAACATTGAATACTTGACTTATTGCCGTGGATATTGCACACTAATTGGCATCTTTAGAATCCGGTGTTTTTAGCTGGTCAAAACTGAGGAAAGCTTGATATTTCAGTTTGGTTCAGTTACGCGGGGAGCACTCTACAGTGGGTACCGTGACACCACAGCAGGTGTATCGTTGCTGGTGCCCATAGTAGCAAGCGGTTCTATTGCAAGCTTTAGTTTCCAGGAACGATCGCGTAGCCCAGAAAATACAAAAAAAAATCCGAGTATTTGCGTGGGCTCCTTTTTCTCTGTTACTGAATTTTCGCTGTTCATTTGTCAGTTCGTTAGAGGCTTTTGTTTATTTTTATCCCGTTTTCATTTCTGTGTAGGTTCTATAGTAGGTACGCTACATGAGTTTTTTTGTTGAAATATACACAAAATGTATATTCATTTTTCCCTATTTGCAGCTGCCGAGCGTTCAGGTTTTTTTGCGCAGAACAAACTGGCAATGTATCCATTTATGTTTGCTTTATGCGCTTAAAATGACGTCAGAGTTCCACGAATTATCAATGACTGAACATCGATAACTGAATAGGAGTTTGGAAGCTAATCTGATGAGCGATGTCGCTCCGACCCGGTGCCTTCGAATCGGATATTGGAGACTTGCATTCTGCCGGCGCTGGCAGCAGCGAGACCTGAATAAATTATGCCGACGAATATGGAAAGCTTTATGACCAATTCATACAGAGACGGGGAAACGGAACGGAAACGTATTCTGGACCGGGCTATGTTATGATTTATCCTGTCAGCAGTTTTTTGCGTTGCAACACGATCAATAGTTCTGTTGGAAATCAGCATCGCTTTCGATCCGGGTCCAGAGAATTGACCTCAAAGCATGACTTTAATCCGACATTGGCGTTTGTGAGTGCTCTTCTGAAGTTGGTTATTTCCTATTTTGATAAAGTTAATTTTGGTCCGGCACTTTACGGATTAGAAAAATCCATTTCACTGTGAGAGCATTTGACATATATGGACCAAAAGTTTATTTTCAATATTTTAGCGCATCGTTGGAAAACCAGCCACTATTCATAGAAATGATCGCTTTAGAAAAGTTGCAGTGAGTAGCTATCCGCCATTGTATACGGACCGGACCGGTTATGCTATGAATATTTATAACACTTTGATATCTTTTTATAACGATTTGATTACCCCTCACGATGAACTTTTCATCGGTAAAAAGTATATTTACGTGGATCTGCATACTTTTACTTTGATTCAATGGATGTGTATGTATATTTGCGCTTATTTTGCGCTGAACTGAACTGAACGGAATACTGTGTGTGGCACTTTGCATAATTTGGCGATACTTAAGAGAATAACACTTAGGCTATTATTGGAATTTAAGCATGAAATCTAACTGAGCTAATTTGTGCCCGTACTATGTTCGCTAGCGCCTACTAGTCGATTATGCAAGCCATAGGTGACCTAACACCGGCTGACAAGATTCGTGTGACGAAACGAAGATATCAAGCGACAATTAATGTACGTATAGAATACATACAATACATTTATAAGTCGTGTGAAGACTTAAGTCTTGGCCGTCAGTGTTACGCGGCCTGCTTTATCCCGGTTCGCTTCTGAAGGTCACGACTGGCACTCGTCGTACCATCATAATTTATTTTCGCCTGAAATGTTCGCGGTATAATGTTTTCGCTTTCCATTCAGAACTCAGCGTTTGCGGGCGCCGCTGATGAATCGTTTTAAAAGTCAACAAGAAACTCTCAGCGGATAGGTACTCTCATTAATCACGTCTCATAAAATATGGCGGAATTTGCAAAAGCATGCTGTTTGATCCCACGAAGCTTTCATCGTTTATAATTCAAAAGCTCTTGCTGGACTAGTTTCGGTGTCCGCTTTTATGAAGTAATATTACCCTTTAAAGCACGCAGTCTGTGGAACTAAAGCTTTCAGATTTGTCTCGGTGTTCGCTGGCAAGTATGAGGAAGTTAGTGGGAGATAGCAATGAGAAATGAATCCGTTAATGTTGTAGATTTTTTTTTACAAACACATATATTTATATTCTATCTGCTTTAAAGCATTTTCTTCTTTCCAAAATTCACTGTCTGTGCATTTCTTAACAAAAAATTGTCTAGACGAAAAATTCCAGATTACACATAATAAAATTTTGTACACATTAATATTTCGCAATCTAGGAGATCTAAGTAAAATAAATTGTTTTTGAAAGACATAGAATAAATAGCTTTAAAAAAACACGTTAAAGTGTTACTTGCCATAAATATTTCTTGCAGAATTTTATATTAAATTTATTTTTTGTACATGATGCGGATTTATTTCTCTCGAGTTTCGGTAACCCGCTCAAATTGGTATGTTAGAGCACTAACAGTTGGCAACATTTCGTCATTTTTGAACATAATCATTATCGTGACGTTAGCTCCATGGCGTCCACTGCTGGACGTAGGCCTCGCCGACAGCGCGCCACAGTTCTATTTTATGTCTTTTTGGCGATAAATTCATCGATTATGAAACGATTTTCATGATTTATTTTTTGTACAAAATGAATAAGCCGTGGGTGGTCTCATGATACGGAAACCAGGATAAATATTTTCCTGGTTGAAATTGGTTCTTTTTGTTGAAAAAATAACACAGCTACTGCTGTTTTGTATCACGCAGGAATTGATGGCCCGTGCTTGATTTTAGTCCATCAATATTAATTATACCTAGTTATAATATGGTAATCGTATAGTAGTCTCACTAGTCTTCGCAGTATCCAACTAATGTGTTATGAATACAAACGTTTGTGGTGAAATGTGAGGGTTTGTTCCTTCTTCACAGAAAAATAACTGAACGGATTTTGAAGTTAAGTAAATAAGTTGGAGAGGATTGCAATTGGAGAGACCTATGTCCAGCGGTGGACAAGTTTGGGCTGATGATGACGATGATGATGAAATAAGTTATCATTGCAATTTTATTTTAATATCTAAATTACCACAGTGACGACGAAAACATAATACACCGCGGGAAATAGCCCGAAACATAATTTTGTTTCGTAAAATCTACACTGCATTTTAGGCTTCAATAAACATTTAACTCCCACATTCAAGCTAACACTAACAGCAGTTAAATTAAAGCCCTCCATTCTGAAACAATGTTCTGCTCTCACGGTTTCTCTCTTTTATACCAACACGAGACATGCTCAGACCAAAAACAACTAGACGTGTAATTAAAAATTGACGTTTTGAATAAAACAGGAGGGAAAGAGTAAGATATATTTTCTTTCCCTACTGCGTAGCAGCGTATTTTGGTAGTGAAAGTATCCTTTGGATCCAGAAGTACATTATATGCCATATATTTTGGTGGAAAAGAGACAGAATAAAGGTGCTACGGTAAGTCTATCTGTGTTTAGTCTGAGCAAATTATGCGAGGCGAAGGCTACTTGAGCAGAGCTCAGAATACGGGTCTTAGGCTGGTATTCAGAGTCGTTGCTTCTGAGTTTTCTCTAGAGCGTCTCAGGTGAGCGCGAACTCTGATCTCACTAAGTAATCTCATGCATCTTGTATTCAGAGTTATTTTTGTACGTTTTCTCAGCTAAGCTTGATCTTACTTTAGCTCAGTAGTAATAGATTGATGTCAATAATCTGCAAAATCATGCTGCGACTGACAATAATTCATCGATTGCTGTCAGTTCTCCAATATTTTTATTCAGTTATCAATCAAAATTCAAGAAAGTACAGAAATAAACAGTCCATAAAAAAACAAAAAAACTGTCAAACGGTACACCACAGATCAAAAATATATTTGAATGCTTCTTGCCATAAATCAAACTGTTGTCACACCTACGCTGAGATCGCCCTGAGAACCCGATTTCGAGGCTCAAGTCTCAGGTCAGACATGGCCGATTCTCACGAGACTGTTTCTCAACTGTGAATACAAATTCTTTCCTGAGACTGAGATTACATTGCATTTTGACAGTTCTGAGACTTAGACCGACTTCGTCTTACGACTCTGAATACCAACCTTAGTGTTGTCGCCATGAGTGGACCGAGAACTCCCGTCAAACCTCGTGATTTTTTTTTAACACAGTGAGCAAGCAGTATAATAAGCAGTATTCTGCCTATATTAAGCAGCGATGTGGTCTACGATGGAGCACACTTGTTCATTAGGAGAAAATAACCGCATTTGTCGATTTCTCGAGTCTCGGCACACCAGCTAAACACCGGATCTACATTTCAACTATTCGAATATTAAATCGCATTCACGTCGCCACAGAATGGCGCGCGTGTGGTTCATCATTATTACAATATGTTCGAGTCTATAAGAGACGGTGATATAGTAAATCGTTTCTTTGAACAACAATCTTTTATCTTTAAACAATTTAGATAATGACCTTGGTTAAGAAGCCTGTGGAAGTAGTAAATGATATGTGGCACGTCATCGAATTATGAATTACGCAGATAGGTTAGCTTATTGGCAGTCTAGGTTGTCTAACATAATATATTTGCAGTATATGTTATATACATACATGCTTTCCTTCATCATCATCATCAGCCCAAACTTGTCCACTGCTGAACATAGGCCTCTCCAATTGCACGCCACAGCTTCTGCCAGCCATCTTGCGTAGATCATTAGGATCATCATCATGCTTTCCTTAACTAAGTTAGAATTTCTACCTTTACCATAAGAATACCAGTGTATTCTACCATACCAGTAATTACCTAACTACATATATAAATCATTTCGTTGCCACACGCTCCTGTTTTATAAAATAAATAAGAAGTTACTTTTAGTACTAATAACTACAAAAACAATATTATTCCCTCACATTTACACTGTGAATACAAATAGCAAATAAGGTCGAGAACTATAACTCACACACCTCGCTACGTGTGTGTTTAAGATTACCTACAATAAGCATTTCAGTGGAGCGGGTTTCCCCACAGCCTCCGAAACGGCTGGCTGTTCATAAATCGAACTCGGCATATGACGTCAGACGAGGGCGGGGCGCGCCGCGCCTCCACCAATCACGGGGCGAGCTTCCAAATTCGAACACAGAACCCGCTCTTGCCTTGAATGAAACCGTTAAAATGTGACGTTTCATAATAATCGATAATTTTCGGAGGGTAATTGTATAATAGGCGATGAGAGTGTGGTTTTTACAGAGGGTTGTGTCAGCGCCGAAGTTGTGAATTAATATTAAATGATTTTGCAATGGTGATTTCCGCGTTATTAAATATCGGCTTTTCCGTGTGGCGGCGACGTGTCAACGCCGTGTAACTGATGTTGTGCCAGTGACATACATTCGTAAACCTTTTTCGAAGCGTTTTTTGCTGGTATCAAGTGATGACATACACGTAGCGGCAGTGACTGCGCAAATTGATCAAACTAAATGGAATATAGACTGCAGCGCTATTTTGAAATGTTTAGTAAACTAGCGACCACGACTGCAATGCTGATACCATACAATTATTTTCCTATAACTATTTCCTATTTTGTTTAACACAGAGACTTTCCAATGGGATGACTATCTGTTAAAAAAACCGCATCGAAATCCACTTCGTACTTTTAAAGATATAAACATATAGGGACTGATAGCGGGAAGAGACTTTGTTCTATACTCTATGAAGTATGTGCCCAAATTACGTTCCTCATAAAATATATTACAAATACTAATTTGTTTCTTGATGAAACTTACAAATAAAATATATTCTGCTCTTGACAACGAATTCTTGTAGTAGCCGTAGACTAATTTGGTTTGAGGTTAAATTAACAAATATATGGTACAGGTCATCGTGAAGTAATCGGCGATTTGCAATTATCTCGAACAATACTATAAATGTCTATGAAATTAAAGGACAAAACCATAATCTCATAAGGTTAAAACTACAGGCGACTGGTGTTAAATTGCATATCACGTAACCACGTCTCATCTGTTTTCCGCGCAAAGCTTTTCTTTTAAAGAAGTGTATAGGTTTGGATATCTATTTTCGTCAGCCGATATTTTAAAAACCTCTTCGCCACTGAATCAATTTATACCGCAACGAGCAATAAATGTCGTATTACGGATACGTTATAAACACTACGCCCACTGGTCGACCGAGCCCTTTGCCGTCACACCCGCATAATATGTTTACAAAAACCATTAGGTATTTACATAAACTGAAAAAAAAAATGCCGACGAAGTAACATGATTGATTGATTGACTATATAAACTCACTGGTATTTATACGATGACGTTTTTATCGTCCATTGCCGCTTATTGAAACGTCGGCACTGGCAATCGAATATTTGATAATGATGGTATTTAATGACAGGTACAATTAATTTCCTGATTTATCACACTTGCTTCCTCATTTTTAATGTCTAATGTCTATGTTCAAAGTTGAGTAAAACAAACGTTAAACACTTTTTAGGATTAGAGTGACATAAGACGCCAACGTTTTGTTTTAGTCTTATAAATAGTTGCTCAGTAATAAATAAGCTTTAAGTTTTACTTCAGTGCATTTCAGTTTAGTTTATTTTGTATATGCTACTAAAGTATTACTCAGTGGAGTGCCTAAGAGCAGATAGGTATACAACCGTTATTTGTCCTGCCATTCTACGAATGCACGGACAAACCAAATAAAATCACCTTTCATTAATTGTACAAATTTGCATTGTAATAACAATTTTACGAAGGAAGAACAAACTGCCTAAAATAGAAGAATTTGTAAGAAATTCCATGTCCAACATACGTGATCTATGCAATTTTCGGTTGACACCAATACCGTTTTAATCGGTTACCTGCTATGAAACGCCTTCTATATAGCTTCTCAGCAGCCTACAGTAGGGATCTTAGGAAAGGCGTAAAGTTTGTGAACATTGCACGATTTGTGACTACGACTCGACTTTCATTGGAACAAGCACTAAGTCACTGTATAAAATAAACATTAATCCGAACGATCATCATCATCATCATCATCAGCCCATACTTGTCCACTGCTGGACATAGGCCTCTCTAATTGCACGCCACTGTGATCTGTTTTCGGCTTCTCGCA
>SJJU01004088.1:0-45447 GCA_012932125.1 Conopomorpha cramerella | reverse complement strand
TTTAGGCTCTGAAAAAGAGTCCCATTGGTACACGTCCAGTAGACGGACTCGAACCCGGGACCTCCCGGTTACAAGTCAAGGGTCCGACGAACTGGACTAAATAAAAAATTCTAAACAAGCATTTGTTAAGTGTTTTTTACTACCGGCTTACCTCCTAGCTTCGCCACTACTATACAGGTAATACTATGGTTATCGTACGGAACGAACGAGGGGATTTTACTTCTCAATCACTGCTGACAGGTAGAAGGATTACGATAACCCATGATCAATTACTTTGGCACAATGTTAAGGAGGCTTACGTCCAGCAGTGGACGAATACAGACTGACAAGGATGATGATGAATCGCTTCATTAACTATCTTATACATTATGGTTACATATATTCACGTCCGTAATCCTGAAAAGGGGGTAGGCAGAGCCTTAAGATCACAATCTTTCGATTTATCGGGTTTCCCAACATGAAACACTGCTTTCCACGTCATGGAACCACACGGAAATATCTTCATTCAAACAAAAAAAAAACATCAAAATCGGTACATATTTGATGAAATTATCCCCGAACAAACATAAAAAGGCGTATTATACTGCGTGTAAAAGGACCCCAAACAATGGTCTTAGAAACGTTGTTGGGCTCGTGTCAATATGAACAACTTTTACTATGGCGACAATGCGGGGAAAGGCAAAAAAAAATCTACACTAGATAATATTTTGCTCTTGTTATTGGCTCGTGCGTGAAGCATAAAAACACAAGTGCTCTGAAATCACTATTAAACCAAATTACCAATCGAAGCAGAAAACACTCTCTGATTGCAATATGTCCAGTAAATGTGCACTTCAAAATATTAAAATTCTCGTTACGGGTCCAATTATATGTTATTTTATGACAAATAAACATAAATAAAATTTTAAAAACGGCCATACGTTTTTATACCAAACGAGGTTGTGTTGATAATATGCGGAAATGGTTTCCGCAACACGAACGCCTGAATTACAAAATTTAAATAAAAATAAATAAATACGCTTCACGCCTTTAATCCCAAAGAGGGGTAGGCAGAGGACTTGCTAAAGCAAGTACCCACGGTTCACCAAGCGTATTTAACCCAACGTGACAGGGGGTGAGCCCATCGCCGTTATAGGGTTCACACACCTTGTGGTGTGCGGGTTTCATCACGATGTTGTCCTTCACCGTACGAGCGTTGCGTTGCGTACAATAGGCTCTGAAAAAGAGTCCCATTGGTACACGTCCAGTAGCCGGACTCGAACCCGGGACCTCCCGGTTACAAGTCAATGGTCCGACCAACTGGACCACAGACGCTCTTGACGAAATAACTCAGTAATTATACAGTAGTTCCTCATCAAGTGCTATCTGTAAATAGCCCCCAAAATCCGAGCACAGCGTATGGACGCCATACAAAATTAACTCTCCGAATTTGTATGGCGCTATTTCCGAGTAGTCGCCATTTCAAACAACAGGCAGTCACAAGCCGCATTGCACGGCAATAACCTTAACGTAGTTAAGTAATCCCCCAGTCCAAAACGCCGTGTATCGCCTGTAGCAATGATTCGTCACAAACGACACTATTTTACCGTGAAACAGTTTCGGCTCAGACGTCACTGAGCCGAAGCCAAATGGAACTGTAAATCAAGCCCGCCTGTTTCGTGTAGGCCTACCATACTGCGTACGGGGAAATTGCTGAAACATTCCCGATTTATTCCCGTCAGGGACAAGACGAGTTACATTATAAT
Source organism: Conopomorpha cramerella (assembly GCA_012932125.1). Classification (NCBI taxonomy): domain Eukaryota; kingdom Metazoa; phylum Arthropoda; class Insecta; order Lepidoptera; family Gracillariidae; genus Conopomorpha; species Conopomorpha cramerella. Next base: position 43,702 of record SJJU01004088.1, on the reverse strand, counting down.
ATGATCTGTTTAACGTAGAGCTCGTACGTATTGCGAGCTCAACTTAAACAATTGTCGTATAGCACAGCGTGTCCTCAACTGGCGTGAAACTGACGATAATAACGATTTCTAGAATAACAAATACTAACTTTACCCATTGTTGAGCTGTGGCTTAGTAAAGAATCTGTCGGTATCCACGTTCTCTTACAGATACTTCGACGTTTAAATGAGCACATAGAAATCAATTTCATTCTAGCACTTGGTGCGGGAAACGAACGTCCTCGGTGTCTGGATTGGTATTCATTTTTTAGGTATAGTTTTTTGTAAACCTTGGATCAGACTGTCCTTACGATGTTTTCCTTGATCGTAGGTCTTAATAATTGCGTAGAATTGCAGTGAAATATAGCCAGGAATGTACTCCTAGTACCGCGGTCTTTTCTGCAGTCCGGTACTAGGAATGTACACTTATGACGTCCGCGGAGCTTCGCTCGGTGTCTGGGGCCACGTTTCTTGGAACTATTATTGTTTGTTTGTTTGTTTAAATCTTTATTGCACAATTTATTTACAAATGGCGGACTTAATGCCTATTATTGGAAATGACTGGTGAGCTTTTGTGCACAAGCCAAGTTAATCTGTGATTGCCGGATATTATGCGTTGCCATAGTTCTTAAGCCGATACAGAGGCTTTGCGGCCGGTAAAAGAATGCGTCTGAAGTTGATTGGTTGTCAAATTGGTTTATCTTCTTATATATAAAAATGCATTGATGTTCGCTAGTCTCGCTAAAACTCTACAACAACTGGACCGATTTGGCTAATATCACACGCAAAAGTCAAGGGAAGGGAGGGGAAAGGAAGAAATACACCTGGTATTTCTTCCAATACACGGGGTACAAAAGCGACTTCCGATGGCAATACAAATGTTTGCCGAGACACCTAGTTTGTAATAAAAATATCTACTGTTCGTCGTATTCTTCCATATGGGGGTGATCAATGGGTGTCTTTTTCACTCCCTATGTTTGCTAATACGGTAAAGGAAATAATCGATTTGTTCCAGATTCGATGTTTTCCAGATTCGTCATGTTCCAATTTCGACGTATTCCAGATCTGTCGTACCTACTCTAGATTCGTCGTAATACAGTCCACCAAAAAGAAAATACAAATTGTTACTTTTAGTAATTTTTATAAAAAAATAAAAGCATTAGAACGAAAAACTCTCTTCGATAGAACCAAAACACTTTGTAACTAACTAAATGCGTAAAATGAAACAATTAACCTCACAATTCACAAAGTCTAGAAAGGCAATCGATCAATTTCGCGTACCTGAAGAGGTTGTATCATTTGTAGAGCTAACTTTGTGCCTGTTCAACTCTACGTATTGCGACCAATCTGGAGTACGACAGATCTGAAATATGTCGAATCTAAAGTACGACGAGTCTGAACCGCGACGAGTCCGGAACAAATCAAATCGTGTCGAAACCTGCATACGAGTGGCGTGCACATCATATAGGCAAAAAGACACTGCCTACCTTAGTATTTTGGCTAACCGACCTAATAATAGAGTTGTTGCTATATGCTTTTATTATTATACTCATGAAATAGGCTAACAAAGGTCCTGTGTTTTGTGGGTGAGTAGATAGGTTTGCCTACCCTACCTATGTTTCGTAATGACAAGTTACCTATACATAGGTGTCAATCCTTGGGGATTACTGCCTACCTTGTCGTAAAAGCCAGTGCACGCCACTGCTGCATACCACAAGGAGTGTGAACCCTATTACGACAGACCATCCCCCATTATATGGGACCTGGTATACACTTGGTGAACCTTGGGAATCTGCTTAGCAAATTCCACTGTCTACACCCCATTTGAGATTAATAGACGTGAAATGTATTTTAATGTCAAACGCGTTCTCTCAACGGCAGAATGAACAGACGAGAACTATTTACTAGATTTACGATAGTTTGGATTCCATTCCAGGATTACCAACAATGTGTAACAGAATATACAAGCTTCACACACCGAACAGTAAATAATTCGATATACCAAGTGGCGTGCACTGGCTTTTACGACAAGTTAGGCAGTAATCCCCTCGGATTGACACCTATGTATAGTTAACTTGTCTTTACGAAATATAGGTACCTACCTATATATGCCTATCTATTCACCCACAAAACACAGGAACTTTGTTAGCCTATGTCGTGAGTACAACAAAAAAAATATCTAGCAACGACTCTATTATTAATCGGTCGCATAACCAAAATGTTAAGGTAGGCAGTGTCTTTTTAATCGACTTCAAAAAGGAGGAGGTTCTTTGCCTATATGGTGTGCACGCCGCTGGATATACCCTGCGGAAACAGTGCAATATTGAGAATTATTTCAGACTAGCTGTGCCACGCCGTCTTACTCGCATCCTTTTTGTTCCTAAGTAGCTTTTATTCGTTACAAAAATCCATCCATACAATTCTTTCCACTTTATAATAATATCAACCCGTTCCCGTTGGAATTTCGGGATAAAAAGTAGCCTATGTTCATTTGAAAAAACGTAGCTTTAATTTAGTGTAAGAATCATCAAAATCCGTTCAGTAGTTTCGGAGCCTATTCAATACAAACAAACAAACAAATCTTTTCTCTTTATAATATTAGTATAGAAGTATAGAGGTAGATAACACGTTTGGCATTGCAAACAGATACAGATAGTGACTAAACGTTCCTTATAACGAGTATGTCATCGAATTATTCAGCTAGAAATCCGCGCTTCTAACTGTGTGCCGTTATTGATAGGTAACTCTTACTCTTACTTTTTTTATTACTAACTAACCGTCGTATTCATAAAAAAGTTAAAATATTGACAAAGACTAACTAGTTAACGTATTAACGTATAATTTAGACTGGTATGTCCGTATTTGGTGTTCGCGCTAGCGTTCTAACTTTATAAATACCACGGTTAAACACTACTGTAATCGATAGAGCATTGAAAAATGAAACCAATAATGACAGACATAAAGTTCTTATTTCCAAAACATTATTCAACAGGGATAAGACGTAGTGTGACTATTGATTTGTCATATTTTTATTACACTTAAATGCATTTTGCTGTTTCTCTAACTGAACTAAACATTGAATTCAGCAGCCCACCAAGAAAGTTATAGCCATTCATACCTGTGTATAAATGTAGTATCCCTTTTGCTGCGGACTTCGTTTTTGATTAGTTTAGCTTTGGTTGTGTGTGCTTTTAAACCAGGTTTGTATAAAGCTTTGATACACCACCGATATTTTAACTCAATGTTAGGATTGAGCCGCCAACCCGCCTGCCAAGCATTGCTATTTACCCCTTGAAAAGTGAAATGAGCACGGAAATCATTCAGGGAGGCCCTCGTCCACGAGGACTGTGACTGATGAATATGATGTTTAATCCTAGACATCAAAATTGCCCACAACAACGGAGTTGGAGACATAATAGAAACACGAGAAATTATCACGAAAAATCCCGGCTAAGTGGGAGTAGGACCCATGCTCTTAGTAGGTTCTACAAAAACAGGAATTTACGAATCAACACACAAATATAGCCTTTACTATGTCGAATAAGGTCGTAATCTCTTGTAAGGTCAAAGTGTTTTGAATATACCAGTTTTATTTGGCGAATAGCAGGTCACACTAATGACTGTACTCGTATACACACACGCGTAGACTTATCTCGTTGCGCCATCTCTTTCTTTCGCGTGTGTCAGAACAGTAACACCTATAATGTGTGTAAAAGGTGCCCGAGCGTTGGTGCAAAATACTCAAGCAAAATACACGCGAGAGTAAATGTTGACTTATTCCATTTAATTCGGCCAGTAATTTTTTTTGGTACATCGATTGCTCAAATAGGAAATGATTGAGTATTTACTTTGCGTTTAATCCGTGCACACACGAGAGCAAAAATGTAGCCTTTTGTGACAAGTATTTTTGGGGTTCGAAATACCTGGTCTACCGTGGGCAATTGCTTAGCAAGTGCCTCTGCCTGCCGCTCTTTTGAAGATAGAATGCGTTAAGCGTATTTATTTTTTATTGTTTTTAAATGTTGGATTTATGCATTTTATCGTTAGATCGGTTATCATTTATCTATTATATATTGATATATATTTATTTATCATTTTTTTTTTGGTGGGACTAATGTTCAAATAGGAAATGATAAAGATCTCGACGGGACAGTACAATATATATTCTATCTGACATCTTCTGCCAAGCCAACAAGGAACGTGATGGCTAATAAGTCAATTAAATCCTAATAGAAACAGAGTGTTAGCGAGTTTACATACATAGAACTAAGGCTTTACGTGGACGTAACTTGTCCGTCGGCGTGCTAGCAATGAAACTTCTGCTACCTGAAGTTGAGTGTCCACTGTAGTGTTAACCAACAAAACTTTTCTTGTACTAGAAGTAGTACTACTTTACTGAAGAGTAAAGTTTATGCTGTATTATTATTAGTAGGGACTCCGAGTTTTACATCTCCACAGGCATGATATAAATTCGTGATTCGCAACGCGCATGTAGGTGGCTGGTTCAAATCTATCCGTTTTAAGGACCATTGTTTGAATGAGGAGCTTCAGGGCCTAACTAGCTCTCCAGACTCCTTGGCACAGCGCTCCAAGAAAGAAGTTACAAGACATATAACGTGCCGCTATTTGTTAAAACTAGCTGAGACGCACGAAGCGTGACATAACAGCCAATCAGAGCGCGTATTTTGTCGTGTCTTTCCTGACGCGCATGCTAGGCCTGCAGGAATCCCAGCTATGTAAAAAATGCAGCTACTTCATTGTACTTGAGGCACGAACATTCATTATAAAGTTTATTTATATTGAATTAATAGTACAATACGAGAAAAATATAACACAAAAAAACGCTATTCGATTTTTTCACCATCTGTGGCTGTGCATATGCGCTATGGAAATTCTTCTTTTTCTTTTCCGACCGCAAATGAAGAAAGGAGGATAGATTACGGGTGAGAGTAAGGTATTGACGTTTATGTAGGGCATAGGTGTAGAGTATAAATGTAGCGGATATGGATGTAGACATGACAGAGATGCTTGTTGGGGTTTTAAAAAACTATTTAATAAGTCTTTAAAAAAATAACAAAGGTAAACTCGAGCTTGTCATAGATTATATTCGCGCCTATACCTCTATACCCGGTGGACAGTATTGAGTTATGTCTGTTATTATTTATTTGTTTTATATGCATTGTTCTACATTAGTGCCTTTTCTTTTGGTTCGGCAACATTTTGTTTGTACGTTATTGTTAAACTTTTATTTAAGACTGATCTTCGTACTGAGGTCGATGCACGTCGACATATTTGTGAACATAAATAAATATATTCATTGGAAAACAAAGGTTCCGACATTTTTACTGCCTGATTTATAATCAATGCTCAATCAGGTGTTAAGAAGCGTTCCGTCAGCGGCCCGCAAACTGTGGTGTTGGCGAACTCCTGCATCGTCGGAACATCAGGGACAGGGGCTGAAGGAATACCTACTTACAATATATTTTCTCATTGTTATTGTGCGTTCTGATAATGTGTGAGTTTGTTGCACATTATTCCATAGAAAAAAATTGCTGAACAAATACAACGCTCCGGAAATAGGAGAAGAAAATCGGTTGTTTACATCCACCCCAAAATTTCAAATCACCCAAATACGCTTGCTCCTTTACTGGAAAACAACAAATTTTGGCTGTCCTTGACTGACCAAAGGAATTCAAATTCATAGTCTCATTATTTCGAGTTGTGACAAAAACAAACGCTACTTCTTTTGTAAGTCAATTCAATTTTATAATTTATCAAAAGTATCCCAATTAAATTTTTCATAAACTTTTACCAGATGCTTTATTACATAATTTCGACCAATTTGGTCAAAAGAGTGCCATTATTTCGGGTACAGCTGTGACAAATGGCGTCTGATATTAGTGTAGGTAAATTGCTTCTTTTTGTAGATCAATTAAGTTTGCAGCTTTTATCTCCAAAATTGGCGATATTTTTGTACAACTTGTCTTCCGTCTTTACTTCTTTACAACCTTTATTTTGCATTAAGTAGTATCCTAGGTATATGCTTTCTCAGGCTCTAGACCATTTGTGTACGTAACTCCATTTTATTCGGTTCGTTCAGTAGTATTGGTTTTGATTATTAGCGATTCATCATCATCAGCCACATAACGTCCACTGCTGGACAAGGGCCTCCCCCAATGAGATCCGTCATTTGGGGTGAAATGCCAGTAATCGCCACGCTTGGCAGGCGGGTTGGCAATCGCAGTGGTGTTGTGGTTTAACTCACAGAGAGCGCTGCTGTCCGTCCTCTGGAGAGCTCCCTCGGTCGCCTCTTACGACCCCCATGACGGGAAATGTTGGGCTGGGGTGGTGACACATGTATTCTATTCGCCGTCACCACACGGCTATTAGCGATTGTTCATATTATATACAATCACATAAGTCCTATGATGCTCCAGTGATACAAAGGAACTTTTACTAGGTTGCGCCGCGTCGTCCTGTCCTCTGTGATCTCTCTAGCAACAAAGCAGCGCATCCCTTACGCTCTCAGTTCGTCCTAGTGCGCTGCAACGTGTGAACGGAGCGTCCAGGGCTAGGTTGACCTTGCCACAAGGCCTTGCCATTCGAACGCGACGCTGGCTTTATTGGATTCCCATCTCTAGACTGTATGACCAATCCATCGCAAAAATACACTTACGCCTTTAATCCCAAAGCGGGGTAGGCAGAGGCACTTGCTAAATCAAATGCTCAGAGTTCGCCAAGCGTAATTAACGCAACGTTACAGGGGGTGAGCCCATCGCCGTTATAGGATTCACACACCTTATGCTATGCGGGTTTCATCACGATGTTGTCCTTCCGTAACAATAAAATAAACAACCGTACAAGCGGTGCGTTGCGTACATAGGCTCTGAAAAAGAGTCTCATTGGTACACGACCTGTAGCCGGACTCGAACTCGCGACCTCCCGGTTACAAGTCAAGGATCCGTCCAACTGGACCACAGACGCTTTTACACTTAGTAAAGTTACACTATTTACAACGGTCGATTTAATTAAATTCCTTTAATTACCGGTGTACTTTTTTAATGTTAAATTATGTTTCATAAACTGACTATTTTTACACACGGGGTGACGCTAGTACAATGTTCAAAAGATTTACTATTTCATGTAAAATCTGCTGACTATTGTGCGTGAATCCGACGCACAATAGGCGCATTGGACGTCGAGTTGCGCAAACGCCTACGTATCATCTACGTCTACATCTACTGAACGGATTCCAATGAACTTAACTTCGCAATAACACATATCTAGGCTATAATATGTTTTATCCCGAATTTCTTAAGGGAACGGGATAAACTCACTGCGTACATGTAGTAATCAATAAGTATTTCTAGTTTTTCATACAAAAAAACTCCTTTCGATTCCAAAGCGGGGTAGGCAGAGGTACTTGTTACACAAATGTCCGCGGGGCACTAACTTATTTTACATATGATAAGGGGTGGAGTGATGGGCCTGAAGTGTGGGTATAACCCTGAAGTTTTGTGAAACGGAACCTTTTAACGTATGAAGTACCTACTTACGAATTAAGTTACCCACATGCATGCCAAACACATCCCTAACTTCAGCAAGTTGACGATTGATGTGTGTTGAAGTGTTATTTTCGTTTAATGTCCGTAAATAGATTTGGCACGTTGAATTGACCTGTTTTCTCACTCCCATTCCGCAAGGAGCGATAATTCTGTCTGCGCCCAATCCACAAGACTGTCGTTTCAGGCCGACTGACTATCGCATCAATCAATCATCTCGCTTCAGCCGTAACGTCCCGACACGACCGACGTGAACAGCCATGGCGTCGCAACGCAATACGCTATGTAAATCGCATTGCATATTGCAGCATGTTGCGTTCACAAACCCGCATTGTGGCATGATCTATTCTGCGAGACACAATACAATTGTATGTTGATCCATTGTTTATTAATTAGTTAACTGTATTGTTCATTGGATGCATAATTGATTTGTTAATAGAAAATTAATTTTGTTGTTTGAAACTTGTAACTAACCTATTCACAGTCGGCGTCATTAAAGAATCAAATGTTGAGGTCGATTATATATTTAACCTACATTGGTAGAGTTGTACAATACTGGCATGTTTCGATTTATTTTTGAGTCGATTTTTGAGTGTGATGTTGGTACCGTCAATTAAAGTCTTCAAAAGAAACAGTCCAAAAGCAAGACCAAAGTAATGGTAGTCGAAAATAATGAACGGACAGTTTGTGAGTGCATGATTGACGGTAAGAAAGTCGACCAACTGTGAGTCAAACATGAGTTTGTATTTTTGGGATCTCTATTTACAAGTGATGGAAAGTTTGACAAAGATATTGAAAGAAGAGTGAGAGCGAGTAATAAGGTTAACGGTGCCCTTCGCAGTGTTATGGAGAGCCAAGTCAGGTTTAAAAAGGCAAGATTGGCTGTCCATGACGCTGTACTGGCACCTACCTAAATATACCTAAGTGAAAGTTGGGTATGGCATAAGAAGCATAAAAAAGTCAATGCCGTAGAAATGCGGTCATTGCGGAGTTTGAAACGCGTGACATTGAATGACAGGATAAGGAATAGTGTGATAAGAAAAAGTTGCGGTTTGAAAGAAGATGTAGTGACCAAGATTGAAAATGGAATGCTTCGGTGGTTTAGGCATATGGAGCGAATGCATGAAAGTTGATTGACAAAAAAGATTTATATGGGTGATGTAACGGGCCGGGTGAGTAGAGGTCGCTCCAGAAGGACATACATCGACCAGATTGGTGATGTACCGGCGGAAGGTGGCGTGAAAAGTACTCGAAAACGGAGGTCATGTATGAAAAGATGTATGATTGTAGATGAAGCGAAAGAGGTATGTCAAGACCGTGACAAATGGAGATCTATAGTCTCTGCCTACCCTTCTGGGAGACAGGCGTGAAGTTTATGTATGTATGTAAAAACAACAGTCAAGGCATACAATGTTTCGACACGACCAAACGTTTTTGTAAGCTTTGCATAATGGCTGCTGCTGATGTAAAAAAAATATAATATGATCTATATTATATTTTTTTACATCTAACTGCATAATCGAAACGACACATCTTCGATTCATGAACAAACAAATTCCAGCTCTGAACAAAGATCAAATAGAATGTTCAACGCTGTACTAACTTCTGGCGCATTGTCACATTACATGTGATTGTTAGTTACTTCCGTTCTAAAAATGTTCATGAGCATCTTTAATGTGTCAGAAATCACCTATCATAAATTATTAAATTTTCCAGACTTTAACTAGCATGTGTGTGTGCGGTGAAAAGGCATGCTTCTATATCTGGGTCGCTGGGCAAAGCAGAGCATTATGTCCGTGGCGGGAATCGAATCCGCGACCGTCGTCTTAAAGGCAGATGTATTGACCAATGTCCATGCCGGCGACTCTGTAAGTATCTAAAGCTCTGACACGTGCAATAAATGAGGTTTCAAGACACTTATACGCGTGTATACAGAGCGATAATATGTGTTGCAGTGCTGAATAGATCATTCTATTAATAATTATTCAGATTAGGACCCAATTAAATTAATGTCCCTAAGCGTATGTTCACACATAACAGCTAACCAACAAAAAAATAAATTTAACGTAGTTACTTCGGTAATTGAGGTATAATAGAAATTAATTTATTCTTATTGAGGTCTTCCTTAAAAAAAGTTAGGACCTAAACTTTTTTTAAACTAAAATAAATTAATTTGCATAATCCAGTAAGTGAGAAAATGTTTAAATATGTAGCCGGTTGTTAAGGATAGAATGAAAATAATATTATTATATTGTTTTATTACATGTACACGTGCAGTTTTATCGTCAGTTTATCATGTTCCCGTGGGAAATTAGGGATATAATATAACCCATGAGGTATTACGATGTACCTATAATCTATAGTATAGTTATAGTTTCTGTAGTGTCTGTAGTCTTTGCGTGAAAGAGTAACAAAAATCCATATAAACTTTCGCGTTTAGAATATGAATGTTTATTTTAATGTGCTCAGTTGTATTTCGTCTGCCGGGTCGGTACCTCTTCAAGTATTATTTCTTGAAAATAAGGAATTTATATTATAATTTTCATACAGGATCAACGAAAGTGCTATGAAACGCACCAACCGTGACAAAACAAACGCACAAAGAAAAACACCACAGGCGACGACTTCAGTCAAAGTAATTTAAAAGAACACGGGAGCTTGAGAAAGTTTCCTTTTTCCCATTTTGCTCTAACTTCATTTTGCTCGCAAGCTGTCGACCTGGAGCATTAGCCGCCCAGATCAAAACGGCGCGCCGGGCGACTCAGCGAAGGTGTCAAAAGCACTAGACCAAGTGGCTGGAAAAGCTTTTCATGCGAACTCTACAAAGGAATCAGCACAACAACCCGTGCAAAAGGTAAATAGTGGGATGGTAACCGCGCAGGAATTTGAATTCCTTTTCTCGAACGTTGGTGTGGAAACGTTCCTTTGTGAGTAAAAGTGATTTACGTCGAGACCTGCGTTTAGCGGTGAAATGATGGAGTTGGTGTAAGCTTCGAGTGTGTGTCTGCAATATTGTTTTGGTTTTATATTTAATGTTTTTTTTTCAAATCTCGTTTAGCTTCTAAATCGAAAATATTTAAGGCCCAGTAGTTTGCACAGCGATTGCTACCCGAAACAATTTTGCCACACCAAAGGCTTCATCAAATTGCAGCACGCGGTCAGGTGCATGCGAAACATGAAATGGAATTAAAAAATATTATATTAAATTTTATAACTATCTCCAACTTTCGCAAACATTGTTTTTCAACTAACAATAGCGCTATGGTTATAAAACGCAAAATACTACTCATTCATATTATAAGTACTACACCGTCGAAAATTAAATGCTTCACTATGAAGTGATTAAAGATTATATTTTTTATTTATTATCATGTTTTTATTTATATTTATATTTCACAATGAGGTTACCCAGGGATATTTGTAATCACGTAAGGTATAATTATTTAGATATTGGATGTTATGTAAAACAGAAAAACAGCGCTTATTTCTATCGTTCAGAGTTCATGTGATTAATTAATCTGGACTGGCTAATAACTGAAGCAATCACCTTATTTTAATATTGAAAGGTAGACAGAGCCACTTGTCTAACAAGTGCCGCGTTGAGTACCTTCGGCTCTGGACTATTACTATTTAATTACTTACTACGTCTCTATTGCTTTATTTTTTCCATACTAAATGAAAACACATTGGCATATGAATAGATGAAAGGAGAATTACGAAATAAGTGTACTTATAGGTAGAAATGTGCTTCATCGTAAGACCACATCGATGCTGAACATCAAGCAGAATAGCGGTCAAAGACTTCTTCGTAATGTTTAAAAAAAAATGTAAGTGGATATGTCGATAAAGTTAGACCTCGCCGAAAATTGACCGACCAAACCGGTAACTTAAACAAAAGGACTTCCCCCTCCCAAAAAAGGGCTAAAACCCACGCAACCTGTATGAGAAGATTAATGAAAGTGTTGAAGCAAGAGAAAAGGTTTGTGTCGGGATCATAACAGGTGAATCTATTGTCTTTGCCAACACCTCTGCGAGAAAATTGGGAATCCATTTGTAATGTCAAAAACTCACGGTTCAACGCACAAATAAACTTAGCAATTTATTGATATATAGAACACTGTTGTTATGTTGGCTATTTGATGCATTTAACTGCTGGTTTAGTGGTGCTGCACGTTAGTCCATTAGTTGAGTTTACCTCACGAATGGGCATTAAAAAAGCATGAAGAATCTCATGAAAATGTATCTTAATAATTTAAAGAAAACAAAAAAAGAAAAGTACCGAATTCAACCAGAACAAGTCACACTTACGATTTTTAAAGTTCCCCTGAACTTATATGTTCTGCCATCATCAATCCCTGATATCCTTATCGTGGGAACATCTTTGAAATATATTATTTCTAACAATAAAATAATCGTCTAAATCGTTTCATAATCGTCTCAATCGTTTCATAATCGTCATTTATCGTTAGTTATCCACGAATAAACATTAAAAAAAATTGTATACAGTCGAATGGATAAAAGCTCCTTGTTTGAAGTTTTTACAAACGCATATAAGCGGCGATTTCACTATGGCAAGCAAGCATTTTTCCAAGATTATCATGAAATATTTATTCATAGGCACTTTTGTGGGGCTTCGTGCAAAATTCTGAAATAAGTTAACTTGTCACTGCACGGTACAAGTGTTATTCGATACTGATTTATCCTTCGGTGGTTGGTGAAATATTAATATATATTGTAAAACGGCGTAATGGATATTGTGCATTGTTGATGGAACGGTCTAGCCAACAATTATGAACATTTTTCTTTATTGAAATTTACTTACATGCTGCATACATACCGCGTGGAAATGGCCCTCGAGCAATGGTCTTAGTAATATCGTTGGGCTCGTCTAAATGGGAATCTTTTACCTACTGGCGAAAATTCCGGGATACGAAATGAACATTGGGAGATGACATTGTGTATGACATCTAAATATATAAAATATAGTATTTTTTTTCATTTCCGGCCATAGTAAAAGTTGTTCATATTGTTCATAGCCCAACAACGTTTCGAGGTCCTTTCAGCATGCAAGTATATGAAAGCCCGTCATCTATAGATTGCATTTTGGAGGAGTCGTGCCTTGAATAAATAAAAAAAATAAATACACTTCACGCCTTTAATACCAAAGAGGGGTAGGCAGAGGCACTTGCTAAAGCAAGTACCCACGGTTCACCAAGCGTATTTAACCCAACGTGACAGGGGGTGAGCCCATGCCGTTATAGGGTTCACACACCTTGTGGTGTGCGGGTTTCATCACGATGTTGTCCTTCACCGTACGAGCGATGCGTTGCGTACATAGGCTCTGAAAAAGAGTCCCATTGGTACACGTCCAGTAGCCGGACTCGAACCCGGGACCTCCCGGTTACAAGTCAAGTGTCCGACCAACTGGGCCACAGACGCTCTTTTAATTAAGAAAGCCTTGAAATTAAGTAATTATCGTACCGCCGAAAACTAATTAATCGACACGAAACAAACTGACGTTTTCTTATTGTCCTAAGCCTGGTCTCTCAGACTAGCTCGGGATCTTATTGCTAAACATGACCCTGTTATACAAATACTGACAAATTCTCAAGATTATTCAAATTAGTACAAACGGGGTCGCGCTTAAGATGCACGAAGGTAAATTGAAGGGACAAAACCTAACTAAATTTGTTAATCCCCACTAAGAAAGACAGAATTAATCTAAAATACACCTTCGGCTCTCTAACTACATAAATATGAACGATCCTCTGAAACAATCACTGTAGTCGTATTCGTGATAGAAGGTGGGTCTCTATTACTATTATATCTCAATTACTATATATATATATACCTATTTCCATTAAGACGCACGCCAACGAAAGGGGATTCGAGACTCGATTTTCGAGTGTACGCTTAGCGAAGAAAGTTGCCTATAATTTTTGATGACGCTTCCTGTGTCACTAAAACATCAAATAAGGAAGAGTTGTTATATGTACTTGTCGAAAACGTAACCTTATTGCCTTACTCATTCATATCTTTATGAGTTTTTCAACTTTTAAGGTGGTAAACCAGGGGCCTAAGTCTATTTAACTCGGGTAGTTGCATCGTTCTGGCATCGTTTCGGCAAACGATGGGCATCACTGATTTCGTTACTTTCCTTTCTCTGTCGTCGTCGGTAGTAAAACACAACGATGCACATCGTTTTCCGCTACGATGCCAGAGCGATGAACTACGACTGTACCTACCTCGATTTCTTCATATTATCAGATCCTGTTTTCCTTATGCGTATGAAACGAAAAATAACGAATGACCAAAATAGTTTCGTAAACTTGGAAGTTACTTCCGGCTTACCGATTGCAAAGGACAATTCATTTTTAATGAGAGGTTTTCTTCAAATATGTCAAAAGTAGTTCCAAAACATCTCACACATGGCGCTAATCAGACATGATCTTAAGGAGAAACTCATTTTAGTCTTGTCAACAAAAAAATAAAAATATGAAATGACAACCCTGTCTAGGTAGTGCCATCTATTGACATTTCTTAAAACCTCCCATTAGCCTCGGCATTGTCATTGACATAAAAAACGACAAATAGGATTATAGAGGATCGATCCAACAGGACGTCTCAGTATTAACAAACAAGTTTAAATAACGGCGATATGTCATATCATATTTCCACACACCCTAGTATGTAATCATTTCTCAGGTGAATGTGTGTGAAATGACACACATCAAATGTGCCTAGGGATCAAGCACATTTTTTGGTCTAAAAAAAATCTAATTTATTTAAATCAAATCTAATCTTCTGGATTGGTCTCCTACCTAATTCCCCATGCCTTTATCAATGGTTATCACCAAATTTTGAATAAATTTGAATGAATGTAGTTTTTGTAAAATATATTCTTGATTGCAAAATGTACTTGATGCCTAGACACTTGATGTGTGTATATGTATATTGCTACTTTTACTGCCTCGACCAGATGGCAGTTAAAATATTTATTACATTTTCATCTGCAATAACTACAACAAATGAGTTTTAAACGACTTCAAAAAAGGAAGAGGTTGACGCCTTTTAATCCCAACGCGGGGTAGGCTGAGGCAATTGCTAAGCAAGTGTCCACCGTTCACCAAGCGTATTTAACCCAACGTGACAGGGAGTGAGCCCATCGCCGTTATAGGGTCCACACAACTTGTAGCGTGCGGGTTTCATCACGATGTTGTCCTTCAACGTACACGAACGCACGCTGTCAATTTCAAATCTTCGTAATCAATACAAGTGTCCTAGTCTTTCCGACTGACATTCGTACGCGTTGCGGAAATGTCAATTCGGCTTGCGATTTTCGGACGAATTTCGTACGAAACATCAAAACAAACAATTTCAATTTCGTTTTTTATTTTATTTACAATATAATTAAATGTAGACGGTAACATTCTTGCATATTCCTTGAATAGCAAAGGGTAAATACTTTAAATATGAGTTTTCTGTCAAAATAATTCGACGGAGCCTAGACATGTTTGTTGGAAAACGCAACTTCACGCGAAATGTCAAGTTCAGGCAGGACACTCCATCCGATCCGTACCGGATCGCAGTAAATCCGCACCGCATCGTATCCGCAACACATCGCATCAATTTGTTCACTGAGGACGTAGCGTAAGACTTTTTGGAATTTGAAAATTCTTCATTTGTTTCAGTTTTAACAATGACATAAAATATGTAAGTCTAAAATGTTTACAGAGTCGGCTCTTTTTTTTCAAATTTATTGTAGTATTCGGTCTCCAATCTAAAGGCATACTAATAATGGCGAAATTGCTATTTCGAAGAAACACAAAGCCCAACTTAACTTGTCAGTTATATGTCAAATACGGAATAACCAGTTATTTTAGACCTATAATAACCGTTGTGTAAGTGATAACGCGTTTATTAGTAAGGGGGTTAATATATAAAAGGAAAAGCTGACTGACATCAACGCACAGACCAAACGGCTTAACGTAGGCGCTTGAAATTTGGAACGGACGTACTGTAGGGTTGCACTAAGAACAGAAATCCCGAAATTCCCACGGGAACTGGAATTAACGGGAAAATACTTTTGTATGAAAAATCGATAGCGCTCATGTTAGACGCTTAAAATTTGGGATGCAGGTACTACTAACTATGCGGGGCGTCCACTAACTAGTAAGCTATTTTATGGCCAGACGAATATAATTTTCAACTATACCCTTGTTATATTTATTAGACTATTATGAGGACTCATCTTGTCCAACTCGTCTGCTACTGTAGACTATCAAATTTATCTGGAACTTATAATAGTTGTAATTTACTCATTAGGAGGGGACAAAATATTCTGGCTAAACTATGTACTGTGTGAATCTCTCACCATACAGTCACGACTCATGCAAACTATGAATTTTAACTTGACCTATCATCGCATATAAATTCAGACGCAGAGTCTCAATATTCCTAGCTGGACCTAAACAACCGAAACCAACCGTTCCTGCCTAAATAATAATGTGCCAATTTGCATAACAAACGAATGTGACGACTTGATTGGTCGTTAATTATGTAGTCTGAATACAATAAACTGTAATGCCATTGTTTGTCAACAAATCGGAGTACTTACACATAATGCAATGAGCTAATTGTATTTCCTACAGTCGGAGAGTCCAAAGGAAACCAGCTAGGACTTAAAACGAATGATTCTATTCTAGAAATTACAAACTAAGAGAGAGAATGGACCCGATGTTAGGTGTCATATTGCTCTGTGCCATTTTCTACACGTTCTTTTATTTATTTATTTATTTACATTTGTCACATATATACAAATTACATTACAACTGAACAACACTATAAAAAAAAAACATTAAAAATAACAAATAGAAGATAGACGAGTTGGACGTGGCAAATGCAAAAGGGCTCTGATTCAGCATGTGCTGGGAATAATGTGGATACGCACAGGGTTCCCAGCGCTGATCTTACATCATGTAAAATAAATAAAAAAAGTTCTACAATTTAACTATTCAAAAAGAGAATGGACCCGATGTGAGGTGTCACAAATCTTGTGTAAAACTAGTGAGCCGATCCGATGTTAGGACTCAACTGACGAAGCGGTAGACCCTCATCATTCTCGTTGGCTCGGTCCGGATGGTATACGTGATCGACGTCAACGTATCATGGGCACGTTGCGAGGAATCTGCACTTTCGTTTCGCCTTGGTATTAAATGTGAAGCATATTGAGGTCAATGATGGCGCAATACTGCTGGATGCGCCTGGATGAAAATCGCCGACACAGCAGTGCCTCGCTGGAGACGCGTGGATATAACAAGCTTTAAGTGAGCTGGTGATTTCTCATCGCATATAAAGCAGTCTTTATATTCATTAGCAGAAAATAAATATGATGTCATCATCATCATCATCATGTCAGCCCACTCACGTCATAGGCGCGGCGCGGAACAAGTTTTTCTCTCCCACTTTTCCTAGAGAAAGAATAGGACGAACAAACTAATTTATATTTTTAACACAATGAACAAGCAATCGACCACCATCCTGCCTGATGTTAAGCAGCGATGTGCTCTACGATGGAGCACACTTTTTCATTAGGTATCTATTCACCCGTGACTTTATTAAGACCTTCAGACTGAACTGCGCAGAAAACACAGACTCCGGCAAGTCATTCCTCATCCTGGCGGTTAACACTATAAGAGTAAACGCAAACCGTTTGGTTCGCGTAAATGGTATATTCACCTTGTACGGATGATGTTTTGCAGTTCTTCTGCAGGTCTAGCAAAGCGGTCCAAGAAAGACATGACAAGACATACCAGGCACGATGCGATTGGTTGTCTCAAGCTTAGTTGTACGATGTGTGACATAGCACCCAATCACAACGCGCATTTGTTCTATATCTTGTCTTTTTTGAGGCGCTTGCTAGGGCTACGGGTTGTCCTATTGTAAAAGCGCGATGGGGGTATTAGGTTATGCAACTCCTTAGCACAATCTCCGAAATGCAAATGGGATTTACCTCCCGTATCTACTTTAGGCCACGCTTGTCAGCAGGCCTCAATTATCGTTACTTTTGTAGGCATGAAAAATGGGTGAAGCGAAAAAGAGAATTAAAACCATGACGGCCTAGAAAATGTATGTATGCGTTCCGATATAGGTTCCTGCAATAAAATTAACTGTCCTTGAGTAAAAACATGATCATCAGCCACTGCTGGTCGCAGGCCTCTCCCAATGATTTCCATGTTCATTTGGGGAGAAATGCCAATAATCGCCACGCTTAGCAGGCGGGTTGGCGATCGCAGTGTTGTTGTGGTTTAACTCACAGAGAGCGCTGCTGCCCGTCTTCTGCTGAGCTCTCTTGGTCACCTACCTGTACCACGACAGGTAAAGTTAAGCTGGGGTGGTGACACATGTATTTAATTCGCCGTCACCATACGGCTTAAAACGGCTTTCTCATTAAGTACATATTTCATAAAAAAAAATAATTAAGAAGCCATTTGCATTCCCAGCTGAATCGAGTTGCGTCGACACCGAGACAGTTTAATTGAGCACACGGATGAATGCGGATTAAGAATGAAAATTAATTGCTGTGCAGTATTACCTCTATTGTGGGTCATAGAACCTAGCATCCCAGTAAATCTTAAATTAATGATTGCGAAACATACTACATAGTATTTAGTTAGTTAGTTTAGTTTAGGAAGTGCACTTTTAAGCCGAAGTACTACTGATTCTGTAGACCTACCTACATTTTGTCAGGGGTCAATGCCCTCGGACGCAAAATAAAATCTCCCCATACGAACTCGATCAGCTGATTGTGGTTTTTGTATTAAGATTTTTTTGTGCGAGTGCATTGACACTTGAAATGTACTCAGTAGGGTCTTTAGGTACAGGCTTCGCTCTCTTGCAGGCTTCGCGCTCGGCTTAAAGGCTATTTCTGACTCACGTACAAAGCACATAGTATAAAGCACTTCTACTATCTTCTTCCGCTGTCTGTCCCTATGTATGCGTAGATCTTTAAAACTACGCAACAGATATTGATTGCGGTTTTCTTTAACAGATAGTGATTCGTGAGGAAGGTTTATATGTTTGACCAAATAAATCATAGTGTAAGGCCCTTTTCGAGAGTCAACATGTGGACATTTATGACCAACATGAGGACACCTCTTGAGAAAATGTATTCTAAGCGATAATTAATATTATTAGTTTGCTTTTGTAAATGCGTCGTTTACCGAGAAAAACCGAAATGCGTTAAGGAAATGCAGGTACAGTACTTGCCTAAACAAAACCCTATGTAGGTACTTCCGCTATTGTACCTAACACTCACTGGTGTTCGAATGTCTACCTTATTACAGTGAAGTAAATTCTATAATATACGATAGTTACAACCAATATCTGCATTTTATGAGCTTTCACTGGAATATTATCATAGTGATGCTGTGAATGAAAATATTATTTAGCCATGCCGCGCAGTATTACTTACGTTTTATACCGTGCCCGTGGGAATTTCGGGATGGAACATATTCTAGATATATATAGCAATATATTGCTGAGGTGAAATGTTGGTGGACGTCTAACGAATCTACGAGTTAGGTATATTGCCGAATTTTTTTTTTAAGAAAATGACGAATTAGCGACAGTGACAAATGAAAGACTAATTACACACATAAAAAAGTGTCTAGGGATCATTTTAGAAGATTGCAATCAAGAATATATTTTACAAAAACTAAATTCATTCATAATTTATTCAAAATGTGGTGATAAGTCATTGATACAGGCATGGAGAATTAGGTAGGAGACCAATCCAGAAGATTTGATTTGAATAAATTAGAGGTTTTTTTGGAGCTAAAAATGTTCTTGATCCCTGGACACTTTTGATGTGTGTATTTACGAACACGTTGATTTTTACGTAGAGAACTAAAACAATTTACGGAACTATTTTCATTATCGCTAAATTGTATTTTTAATGGCTTCAGGGTAAGTAATATTCGTGACAAATTACTGGTCGGAGTCTTACCACAGACGAGGCCTAAAGTTAATTAATTTATAAAATACTGTTTTGGGAAGAAAGTTTTAAGTATTTTTATAATGAAACACGCGTTCTGCCCGCCTCGTGTACAACTAAGCTTGTTGACTACGGAGAAGCCACGCACTTTGCCTAATTTATAAAAAGGGTTTCTTTACATTGTTAAAAACTCGTTCATGGCACTGTTATTTTCGGTAGTGGGGTTTTCACCAATCTCTACAAACTCTGGACAGACTATGCCATACAAAGTGACGTTTAATTTAAAAAAGTGACACATGTAGGGGTGCACACGTTTCATTTCGCCAAGAGTATCGATAATATAGGTACTGTAGCTATTCGAACAAAAGTATATGTAGTTTTCGTTTAGTTTCGTTTTCGTTTTAGTTCGAACAAAGTATTTAGCCGGGTGAGTAGATGTCGCCCCAGAAGGACATATACAGACCAGATTGGTGATGTCCTGGCCGAAGGTGGCGTGAAAAGTACTCGAAACCGGAGGTCATGTATGAAAAGATGTATGAATGGAGATGAAGCGAAAGGGGTATGTCAGGATCGTGACAAATGGAGATCTGTAGTCTCTGCCTACCCCTCTGGGAGACAGGCGTGAAGTGTATGTATGTATATTTAGTTACCACGTTATTGAGAATTTTGTATTTAACCCAACGAGACGGGGTGAGCCCATCGCCGTTAAAGGGTTCACACACATTGCGGTATGCGGGTTTTATCACGATGTTGTCCTTCACCGTACGAGCGTTGCGCTGCGTACATACGCTCTGAAAAAGAGTCCCATTGGTACACGTCCAGTAGCCGGTCTCGAACTAGCGACCTCCCGGTTAAAAGTCAAGGATCCGAACCTAACTGGACCACAAACGCTTTAGAGCTCAAATGTTGACAGGAAAAGTGGAACTATTTTGTTACCCGTAAGGGCTTGTCTATTTTTAGGTCTATCCTCATCACTGTCAATTATTCAATGTTACGCGGTACTTCATGGCGTCGGAGAATCGAGAGAGAGAGCTACTAGTTGTTTGACTGAGCTCGGACGAGATCAAAAACATCACTGACAAAGGGGCGTGGCGCGCGCTTGTACAGGTCCTGTGGACCAGTGGTGTGCCATAGAACAACAACAGCAATGTACAGTTTGCAAAAAAAAGCTATAGTCCTTTTTTATTTTTAACTAGTGGACGGCCCGCGATTTTATTCGCGTACTTTAGTAGTACCTGCATCCCAAATTTCAAGCATCTAACATGAGTCGTTTAGATTTTTCATACAAAAGAATTTTCCCGTTTATTGCCGTTCCCGTGGGAATTTCAGGAATTCCTTTCTTAGTGCACCCCTATGGGACCTAAGCTACGTCCGTACCAAATTTCAAGTGTCTACATTTAGCCGTTTGAGCCGTTTATGTCAGTCAGTCAGTCATTCAGTCAGCTTTTCCTTTTATATATTTAGATGTACTATGAACAAGCGTCTGACACATTTGCAAACAGCTGGAGGCAGACCTGACCTAGGTTTTTTTTCGGCACAGTAAGAGGCATGTAAACATTGACGACCGGTATGGTACAGTAGTCAGCGTGTCTGCCTCTAGGATGATGGTAGTGGGTGCGTTTCCCGAAATTTGTACATTTGTTTGCGTGGTTGTAAGCGTTCCCATAGGATATGTTGGGTTCATTCAAGTAACCGTGTATGAAATATACCAAGAAATTTATTTATTGTTTTATTGGCAAAAACTGAGACTGACGTCGACTATACTTTCTTAATTCTAGAATTAAAATAAATTGAAATTCAGTATTTGCAATTGGCAAATTAGCACATATGCACCGTCATTACCGATACCCATTCACTGATTGCGGATAATTTATATTAATCCGGGATTCTATTGGATGTGATAGACGTTTCATCATCAGCCACAAAACGTCCACTGCTGGACGAGGGCCTACCCCAATGAGATCCGTCATTTGGGGTGAAATAATAATAATAATAATTTATTTATTTTGCAATAATAGGGTAATGTTACAAAAAGAGATCTACAAATTAGATAAATTAAGTGCTACAATCTAAGTCTACCTGAACTAGGTTCTTTATTGAGAACCTGTATCTCAGGCAAGAAATAATACAATGCTTAGAATAAAATATTAACCAGTAATGCCAGTAATCGCCACGCTTGGCAGGCGGATTGGCGATCGCAGTGGTGTTACGACCCCCATGACGGGAAAAGTTGGGCTGGGGTGGTGACACATGTATTCTATTCGCCGTCACCACACGGCTAATATATATATATATAGATAGACGTTTGACCTCAGCGGAACATATGAAACAGATCAGCTTGGTCATTATTGGAGAACCTACCCGCTGCGTCAGCTCTACCCCGCCTACCTTGCATGCGCCATTATTGATTGATACCTGATTGAGAGCGATTGACATTACAGGGTGTGCTACCGATGTAGTTTAGTAAGAGATGTCTGTGCCGAGCCCCCCGTATCTGATGCAAATGTGTGGCTTTCTACGCCACGAATACGAAATTGTCTGTTAAGGACTATTGCGTTTCTAACTTTGTTGGATCTTAGATCTATTTGGATCAACGGAAGGTACCAGTACTTACTTACTTACTTTATTCGGGAAGGAAGCATACGTGGGGTATTAGGGCGCTGCGTCGGTTTTTGTTTTGATGTTATTCACTTTACAAAAATGGGTCAGAAGCGGAATCCGGAGAAGGTAAATTGCATTCAGTTATGTAACTTTTTCGTATATTTGCAATATATTATTGCAACGTCTTTGTGATTATTTACTTTAACTATTTGAACGTACAACTTTTACGTTTCCAAATATCTACGGTTACGGGTAACGGCTCGACTTTACCCCCCTTGGAAAAATAATCATTACTCATGTGTCACTTATGTATAGCCGAACATAATTAGACCCTTTTAAACAAACATTATTAGAGGGGCACAAACGTTACAAAGAGAGATCTGTGCTTGAGGAAAATCTCAGAATACGGGCCATAATGTACTTAGTCATTCCGATTCACGTATTCATCGTGGGGCCGCAGTTTTTTGGAGTTACGTGCCAAAAGGGTAAAACTTGGTTCCTGTTATTATAGAAATATTTTAGCTTTTTATAATATTTTTCGAGGTGCATTGAAAAGTATTAAGTAATCGTGAGATATTATCATAATATTAATGTGTACAGAAACTTCGATTTTTCGACGGATAGCTGTCGCATCTCCATTATTGTTGTTGAAATGCATTATATTAATAAGTATGACGATACGACGCGCACAAACGATAAATATTCGCAAGGATTGGTATAACAACTTCGATGGTTAAGTCGCGCAGCAATACAATCGGATCAAAGTGTGTGCTAAGCCTTATATCTTACTGTTACGTAATAATTATGTTATTGATTTTCGATAATGCCTAGTAGGCAACTTTATTGGGTCTTCTGCCTCGACATACCGAAGCGAGCATGTGTAAGCTATGCACCTTTCCTCTTCCCACTGTATATATAGTGATATGCTGCTCGTATTGACTTCAAGTAGTAGACTAGTAGTAGTAGACTTCAAGTATTTAAGTAAATATATCTCGTTGTCTGATTTCCATAACACAAGTGCTTTAGCTACTTAACATGGGATGAAGGCAATGTGTGTGTTGTTGTAAAATATTTATTTATTTATTTTATTTATTTATATCAATACATAGTATATAAAGAAAAAAGAACCGACTCCAACCAGTAAAATTTGACTTAGGCCATTCTCACACGAGGCTACTCATTTACTACGCAACTGCAACGCAACCCTCAGGTCGCCAACTGGTATGCTACCCTATGAAGGCAAACTCCGCACACGACGCTACCCATATAAAACGCAAATTTCATCATTTTTTTTCCGATGTCTGACCATGCTTTCTCTTTTATATCCTTCCTAACATAGTCAGGGTCCTTATAGTTATATAAACATGGATATTTCTCCATACATCCAACACAAAATTTACGTTAACTTTTTGGTCAGTAGCCATTTTGGTCTACGACTCGATTGCAAGTTGCAACTCTAGTAGCGTGCGACTAGCATGCAGGGTAGCGTACGACTGGTAGGATTCGCGTCACAGACGCGTTGTATCGTGTGCGGAACTTGGTCAAAACGTATGGCGGCGACTCACGAGCGACGCGTAGCATACCCAGAAAAGATTCTAGTCTCTTGCGAGTAGCCAGTGTAGCGAGTGCTCGTGTGAGAATGGCCTTACATGTGGTTTTCTCATGGATGCCATTGTCGGAACTGAACCAAATTTATATGAGACCAAACGGGAAGCACCGGCTTTCAAATCACCAGGCGAAAGTTCTGAGGTAATAAATATAAAAAAATACAGAAGAATTGAGAACCTCCTCCTTTTTTGAAATCGGTTAAAAACAAAGTCGCCCCCCGCTTTCTGTCCCCATGTACTCGTATGCAACTGATTTTGATGCCGTTTTCTTCAGTAGTTTGTGAGATTCTTGAGGGAGGTTTATATGTATAATCGATGCATATAAAAAAAATACACTTCACGCCTTTTAATCCCAAAGCGGGGTAGGCAGAGGCACTTACTTGATAAGCATGTAATAGCCGAGAAACACTGTTAATAATGTATATTGGGAAAACAACGTATGTCAAGTAGTATATAGTTTTTTCGTCTCACAATGTATAACCATACCCCTCCAAAATAGTTTGTACGAAACTTTTTGTACATATCCGGAAACTTGACAATCGGCCAACATATATTGTTTATACCCAGCTCTGTAATACTACTACACGGGGAACAAAGGTAGCAAAAAAGTGTTTGCCGGTACGGTATACACGGTATATAATAACTAGGTATTTATGGAGTTTTATGAAATAGAGGACTTTCGTTAGAACGAAGGTAACGTAAGGAATGCTCCAGAAATTATAAAACATCTTTTTTTCGTTAATTAACATAATATGTTTACTTAAATTGGCCCCAGAAGGCAGATAAATAAAAGAAACAACGATTATATCTTATAAAACGTTTCCTTCAGCTTTCCTCAAACAGATAATGACACTCCTTCCCCCGCTTGTGGTCTGTAAAAAGGCCCGCGCGGTCAACAGCTAAATAAGCAGATTGCAAGATGTCAAATAAGGAAATTATGAGGGGAAAATGAAAAGAAAACGAGGCCCCTATTTGCGCGATGTGAGCCGGGAAAGCGGCCATTTTTCATGCCTCGTTATATACGAAAGCAAAAAAAAAAAAGAAAGGAAAGCAAGATGGCCGTTCTTGAATGTAGAAGCAAGAGATATCATGCCGCCGAAATACATTGTTTTCGCTTTGTTAAGAGATGATTTATTCGTACTCATACTCAATAAATGAGAGGGTAAGATCAGATAGACGCAATGTTTCACGCTTAGAAATATAAATGGACACATGTATTAAGTGTGTAGACGACTCACTATATGAAAACAATAATAACAAAACGACAGACGTACTGTCGTTGTGAAGAATCTGATCTACCACCATAAGGTTGAAATTCATATGAACGATAAAAAAAACTATATTTAACGCCTTTTATTCCCAAAGCGCAGTAAGCAGAGGCACTTGCTAAGCAGATGCACACGGTCCACCAAACCACGTTACCTACATGGGTTAAGCAACATGGGTCGCGGTCAGTCATTGAATAGGTGACCGTTTCGTAGTGGTTATTTTCTGAGCGATTTGGAGAGCACTGCCACCGACAACATTCCTTAAATAATGATAATAAAATATACACATGGGAAATTATTTCCATTTTCATTAATCATAATTCATCATGTTTCATTTTGTAATTAATTTTAATGTTAATTTTCTTCTAAATATTGTAAAGCTTCTCTTTCCTATTTTGTGGAATCTAACTATGTCGACACATAACGTCAAATTAATTACATGCTCATAAATGAACACTGTGCAACAGTTTGTCCGCTTTTGATGTGATCAATGAACACAGCAATTCATTCATCAGCAGAATTCCGTCAAAATTAAATGCTTTGGCAAGGTACGATGTTGCCATTTACAATTTGTCGTCGCAACGCGCGCTCAACAATGCCTGGTGTTGCCAGGTGCAGAGTTTTCATAAAAATATCTTTGTACATTTAAATTGTTCACATTATTGCTGGGGAAACGATTTTCGACGTTTTTTTTTTTGCTGTTGGCAAATATGGCGTTCATCACGACGAATGTCTGGCAATAGGTACATATTTATTTTCCTTGCAATGAAATTAAATGTTTATTTTACGGTACAGTTTTTGCTGGCTCCGTGAGTGTATTTCTGGGATTTTAATTTTTTTTACTGGTTACTTGAATTCGTTAAAGTGGGATAAAATTTAACGGGGTGTTTTATTTAAAAAAAAAACTTCATCCCGATTTGTAGAGTACCTACAACGTATCGTAGTATAAAGGTAAACAAACGAATGCACTCTTCGTTGTTACTGGTGTTGTTTTTAGTTTAAAAAAAAAAACAAGAAAATCGTTTTATTGGAAATGTAAATGTAAAATTAACTATGTTACCTAAATAAAGTAAGACATTTATCTAAGAAATTATTTCTTCCGGGAAATGTGCAATAAAAACTGACTTACTGTTTTGCGTCACATAAGGTATGTGAACTCTATAACGGCGATGGGCTCACCCTCTGTCGCGTTTGATTAAATACGCTTGGTGAGCCGTGAGCATTTGCTTTGGGATTAAAAGGCGTTAAGTGTATTTATTTTTTACCTTTTTTAATAGTTTCGCTCTTTCCCGCCATGAAGGTAGCTTTCTTTTGTAAAAAAAAATGCACCTCACTGCAATGCAAATCACTTTTTCTCTTCTGTTACCAACCACCTACCGAATAACATGTAACAATTAAGATGAAGCAGCAAATACAGAAGAATGTTCACATTTTGCAATCATTTTTATTTTATTTCTGCCACCATGGGCTCCCATTCCCCTACACTAAAATTGTTTGCTCTTGTTACAGTGTCCCCGTCCTGTATAGGATACGTCAGCAACTTATCCCATACATTCCAATTTTGTCTTAGAATATCACTGTTCTAAGACAACAGTGATATTCTAAGACAATATTGGATTGGAGCGGTTCATGCAAGAACCTACCTATTTCCACAGGATTTCTGAATGTCTTGGGTCATCGACAGGTAGGTACAGATATCAAACGCGTTGACTAGTCCAAACAGCAAACACTCTACGTGACTACGTTGTATCGAGTGTTATAGCTAAAGTGTGGTATAAATACATATATAGTTATGTTAGGTTTTTGATAAGTTTATGTTATAAGTTAGTTATACGCAGCAAATATAGTTTTGCCAATATACATTCTCAATGTTTATCTGCTATTACATTCCTCCCGAATCGAAATCTGTTGCGTAGTTTTAAAGATCTAGGCATACACAGGGACAGACAGCGGAAGATGACTTTGCTTTATATTATGTACAACGTGAGTCATAAATAGCCTTTTAAGCCGAGCGCGAAACCTGCAAGAGAGCGAAGCCTGTCCCTACTGGGGACAGGCTTCGCTCTCTTTCTTTCGCGTTTCCTACCGAAGACCCTACTGAGCAGTGACGTGCACACCATATAGGCAAAAAGACACTGCCTACCTTAGTATTTTGGATACCCGACCTAATATTAGAGTTATTGCTAGATCTTTTTTGTTGTACTCACGACATAGGCTAACGAAGGTCTTGTGTTTTGTGGGTGAGTAGATAGGTAGGTACATATTTCGTAAAGACAATCTGTTTCCGGATGGGAAATGGTTGAATAATCTGACTCCAAAGATTTTGGTTGAGACGTGTATATTTTCAATTTACAATAAATTAAATAATTATTAAACAAGTGATACGTCCGTTCGCCGTGAGTCCGGTTGGCGAGAGAGAGATGGCGGCGATGACTAGTGATGTGATGGTGATGGGAGCGAATCGATTCACTAGTGATGGGACGGAACATCCTCCGGGGCCTTGGAAGTCTTGGATTCCAACGGTGCATTCATGGGCTCCAGTAGTGGACACAGGTACTTGACACCTCGTCGAAACGTGCCTGTGGTAGTTCTGACCTCTGCTACGCGAATGACGCCGTCTAGTCCTGGGAACACAGAGGTTATCCTGCCTAATCTCCACGACATGGGGGGAACGTTTTCTTCCTTCAGAAGAACAAGGTCTCCGGGCTGGAGCTGTCTTGCAGGAGTGCGCCACTTGTGCCGCTGTTGCAGCTCTGCAATGTATTCTGTCTGCCAACGCTTCCAGAATTGTTGTCGCAGGTACTCAATACGCTTGAACCTATCCAGGCGAGTTACTTTAGCGTTGTCCAGATTCGGTGATGGTAACGAAGTAAGTGGTCGACCTATCAAGAAATGCCCTGGAGTTAAAGGTTGGAGATCGTCAGGGGATGATGATAAGGGATATAGTGGTCTACTGTTCAGGACTGCTTCAATTTGACTGAATAGAGTTGCCAATTCCTCAAATGTTAGGTGCGTATTGCCTAAAATTCTTTTTAAATGGTATTTTGCCGATTTAACAGCTGCCTCCCACAGTCCACCGAAGTGAGGAGCATATGCAGGCTGGAAATTAAATTTAATACCCTCCCTAGAAGAGAAAGAGCAGATGTCATCAGCATTGGAGGCAATAAAATTACCAATTTCCTTGTTGGCACCTACAAAATTACGACCATTGTCGCAGAATATCTCAGATGGTTTTCCTCTGCGAGAGATAAAACGACGCAATGACAATATAAATGAATCAGTAGACATTTCGCTAACTGCTTCCAAATGTAAACACTTGTACCTGAAGCAAACAAACAGGCATAGGTAGCACTTCGTTATTTTACAACCTCGTCCCTTGCGGTCAGTGATGAGAAAGGGCCCTGCAAAATCGACACCTGTGGTCATAAAAGGAAAGTCAGGGTTGACGCGCTGTTCTGGCAGCGTGCCCATCAGAGGTGTGATAGTATCACCTCTAGCCCTCCTACATTCTACGCACTGCCGTGCTGTGGTGCGAGCTAAGTCCCTGCCAGCTATTGGCCAAACAAATTCTCTAACGGAAGATAGAAGAAGCTGGGGGCCTGCATGTAAAAGGTTTATATGCTCTCGTCGAAATATCAATTTTGTCAAATTATGCTTAGAGTGGAGAAGCATGGGGTGCCGCTTATCAAATGGATAGCAAGAAGATTCGAGCCTACCTCCCACTCTTAGAATTTTTTCACTGTCGAGGAACGGACTCAGTGAAAGCAATGTATTTTTTGCACTTAATTGATGTCCTTTGTCAAAAGCTTGCAGTTCATTGGAGAACGATTCCTGTTGGGACAATTTAACTAAGGTTTTAAATGAAGAATTGAGCTCCTCAAGCTTCAAAACACCAATCCGTTTGTTGTTCTTGTTTCGACAGTTATTTATGAATCTCAGTAGATAAGCAAATGATCTTTGTAAATAGTTTAGATTAGAATATTTTTCAAATTGTATTAAAGAATTATTCATTGATTGATTTAAATGTACTAATTTTGTTTCGGGAATATCCGCATTTGTAGTATCATTATTGAATGTAGGCCACGAAGATTCAGGTAGACGTATAAAGTTGGGACCGCTCCACCAAAATTCTAATTTTGTTGTATCGGTGGCGGATATGCCACGTGAAGCAAGGTCAGCTGGATTTTGGTCTGTTGGCACGTGACGCCATTCTGAACCATCGGTCAATTCTTCTATAGTGCCTACCCTATTAGCGACAAATGGCTTTAATTTATCATGTCTCATTCTGAGCCAGGCTAGTACTATAGACGAGTCTGTCCAAAATACCTTGCGCGTAATTACACAGCGCATAGCGCGACACACGGCGGCCGCGAGCTGAGCTCCGAGCACACACGCACTCAACTCCAGGCGGGGAATAGTGGTAGCCTTCACAGGTGCTACCCTGGCCTTGGCGCACAGTAGACGTGTGGTCACGTCACCTAGTTGGTTTATGCTTTTTAAATATATGCATGTGCCGTACGCTATTTTTGAGGCATCACAAAAACAATGCAGTTCTATTGAACTAGAGGAATTACAAAGGGCATGTCTAGGAATATTTAAATTTTTAATATTGGGAAGATTACTAACGAATGATTGCCACGTTTGTAAAATATCTTGGGGAACTGGAGTATCCCAATCTAGTCCTAGAAGCCATATTTTTTGTATTAAACATTTAGGTACTATAACAATGGGGGACAACAAACCAAGGGGGTCAAAGATCTTGCAAGTATCCGACAGGATTGACCGCTTGGTCGGAGACTTGGTTCCTAGGCCGTACTCGCTGGGGAACTGTATAACGTCATTACATGGGTTCCATCCAACACCTAGAATATGTGAGGACGAGCCAAGAACTAGGTTGCCTTGATGATTGTCTGTGCTGTCTAGAATGCTAGATAAATTTGACCGGTACTTTCGTAAATTAAAGCAACCCTTCGAAAGTTCGGTTTCTACTTCGCGCTTTATGTGTAACAAATCATCTTTGCTGTCACTACCTGTTAGTAAATCATCGACGAGGAAGTCGCTCTGAATAATTTGCCTAATCCTTGGATCAAGGCACCCTTCGCCGATTTCCCATAAACAGCGAGTGCTCAAAAAACTTGAACTAGCTAACCCGTAAGTGACAGTATTTAACTTGAATGATTCTATGGGGTCAGTTTCGTTTTCGCGCCAAAGTATCATTTGAAGATTTCTATGTATATCTTGTATCTCGACTTGTCTGTACATCTTCTCGATGTCTCCAGACAGTACGAAGGTATGTTGACGAAATCGGAGCAAAATATTGAACAACGAATCTTGTACATGGGGACCTACTATCTGTATGTCATTTAGTGAATATCCTGACGTTGTTTTGGCGCTGCCGTTGAATACGACACGCAACTTTGTTGATTCACTAGAAGGTCGCAATACAGCGTGATGTGGTATAAAATAAGAATCATGAGGAATTAAATGGTTTGATTTTGACAAGTGTCCCAAATTGTAATATTCTTGTATAAATTGTATATATTGTTGTTTAAGTTCCTGGTTTTTTCTAAATCTTTTTTCTAATGTCAAAAATTGTCGTTTAGCTAGCCTAAACGAATCACCCAAGCATTCGGGTTCAGATGAAAGGGGTAACTGTACACAAAACCTGCCTTCCGTTTTACGATAAGTTGTAGATTTAAATTTATGCTCACATATCATCTCTAATTCAGTTAAATTATTTTTTGTAATAGACTCGGGGATTTGTTCTATATCCCAAAACAATTTCATATTATTATTTAGCTCTTCATTTGAAACATCTTTATTTAAATTTTCAACAAAAATATGATTGCATTTAACAGTTGTATTGACCACATCCTGTGTAATTGGGCCGGCTAGTAACCAACCTAATTTAGATTTACGCATAACCGGTTTGCCTGCACCTAGTAACAGCTGTTCAGATTCGATTAAATGCCAAAATAAATCAGCGCCGATCAACATATCTATACGATTGGATATGTAGAAAGATGGATCAGCCAAACAAACATTAGGTGGCAAATTAATCTGGGAAATATCAAACGTATTAGTAGGTAGATTTCCTGTTATCTCTGGTAGTACAAGACAAGATAAATTGAAAGTGTAGTCATCCGTTTTCGACTTTATTTGTACTACGCAACGCTCAAATGCATTTGAATTGTGTTTATTACCTACACCTACTATGCTGACCTTGGTGGGCTGAGGGTTCAATGCTAACTGGTCCTTTATGCGTTTAGTTATTAGAGACGTTTGACTACCGCTATCTAAGAGTGCGCGTATAGTTACATGCTTGCCTGTTGTTTGATTGAAAACATCTACAATAGCGGTCGATAGCAAAACGCAATTATTTGAGGTTATGTTTGTACACATACTCATGATATTTGTATTATCGCAGTTAATTTGATCATCATTAATGGACAAAACAACAGGATTGGATTGTGAAGTGTTTGAAGTCTGAGTAGCATCAACAGGTTTGTGCAACAGAGTGTTGTGCCGCCTTTTACAAATGGAGCAAGGACCTAACCGACAAAATCGAGCTGGATGACCCTTACGTAGACAATTCAAGCAGAGCTTGAGATGCAATGCTTCGGCAGCTCGCTCGTTGGGCGACTTGGCAAGGAACGAGGAGCAGTCGTACAGGCGGTGACTGCCGCTGCACACTACACACACGGGGGCTGATGGAGCAGACTCATCTGGTGCTGAAATAGTGAAAGACTTCGCGTGTGACCTGTTTGTTTGCTTAGGCACAAGTGCGTGCTGTTGTTCAGACCTAACATGACTATGAAACTTATTATATCCTGCAGATTCTAGTATATCAGCTCGGCTTTTAAGAAAAGTAAAGAACTGTTGGAGTGTGGGGGAGCCGTCAATACCACTTTTACATTCCTCCCACTTGAAGCTTGTGCCACTGTCGAGTTTTGCTGCAATCAAATGTATGATGAGGGTGTCCCATGAGGTAGTTGGCTCACCTAGCGAATTTAGTGCTCTTAAGTTCTTTGATACATGGTCAACTATGAACCTCAGGGCCTTTGCAGAATCTCGAGTGACAGCATCGAATCCTAACAATGAATTTAAGTGGTTCTTTATCAATTGTTTCTTGTTGTCGTATCTCTCACAGAGGAGACGCCAGGCATCCATATAGTTGTCATTAGTTACTTCCAGATTGCTAATGACACGAGAAGCCTCCCCTTCTAGGTATGAGTTGAGATAATGAAACTTATAAATTGTTTTAATTTGGTCATTGTTGTGTATTAGTGATGTAAACGTGTCTTTAAACTCTAACCATTTGAAATAAGATCCATCAAAATTTGATATTTTAATTATAGGCAATTTGAAGTTTATATTGTTGTTGTTATTGCAAGTATGGCTGCAGCCAGATTTGTGAGACCCTGGTTCAGAATTGGCGGACTCGAAATCGTTTTTAGGTGAATGCTTTTCCAGAAATACTTTTGTACGAGCTATGGCTAGTGAAAAGTCATTCTCCATCTCCTCACGGATTTCGAGTTCGCTATTCACGTCAGATGAATTGTGCAATTCTATTTGTGATTGTAATTCTTCAAAGGAAGTGAATAATTCTTGGAACTTATCAAGTCGTTGGGTTAGCATGCACAAATCGACTGGCGTAATAGACTCCTGGTTACATGTTTTATTAAATAAATTATTATAATTGGTTATTCGACCCTTTACGTATATACGTTTATTAATTAAATGATGTACCTCACTTGCATCCTTCCTGCCTGACGCGCTTGCTAGGGGGTTAGGGCTTGGTGCCCGAGACTTGGATTCGTCAGGCATGACAGGCATACTTGTAGTATTGGAATGTAAATAAATGAATACAAACAAATAAAAAAATAAACGTTTTATTGAATAAATAGTACGTAAATGTAAATAATAATATATTCCAGCACCAATAGGTAGGTATAATAAGGTAAATAAAATTGTATAATTAGTTAAAATAGTAGTAAAACAGTAATATAATTTCTACCTAGACCAAACTAAATCAATATATAAAACGTGAACTGAATATATAACTGAAATACCAAACCAACAGATGCTCCTCGGCGCCGGGGTCCAAAGTCCGCGGGTTTACTCGCGGGTGTGGGGGTAGTCGGCCGACTGCGTAGTACGCGTGCCGAGCGAGACACTGGAATTTAAAGAAAATGGTCTATTTTAACTATTACCTACTATTGAGATAATGATTACGGGCTGGATATATAACCTAGAACCAATTAACTCAATTATAGCTACTAAATATGTATGAAAGGATAAGACACGATGCCTTTGTAAAAATATTTCGAAACTTGTAAATATTGTACCGATTAACTTTAACTTTAATGACTTGATTTGTTTTTAATGTATATAGCTTTATTCTTCGTTAATTATTGTTTTTGTAAGGACAAACTACGCACAAATTCACATACAAGGTTGGCAAAGCTGAACCGACAAAGAAGCGGGAAAATAGATAGGTAGGAAAATAAGGATGGGGCACTTCCCTGGTCGCAAACACTTAGCTGCGGCGCTCTGGCTGAACCCTCTCTGGTTGATGGTGGCTGACCGGCTGGTGTTGACCCTGGGTGAAGACCCTCCGCACAGGACTCTGCTACTGGTTCCCGGTGTTCGCTTTGGTTCGGCACGATGGTGCTGGTAGCTCCTTCAGGTGCTCCTCGCTCAGGATAGCTCCGACGACGGCGTGGACAATTCCAACGGCTGGGCACAGGAGAGTAGGTAGATACTCCCGCCGAAAGCTGCGTTGTCAGTGTTGTCACAGATTTTTATATCACGTCGGGGTCACCAATGTTCCGGATGGGAAATGGTTGAATAATCTGACTCCAAAGATTTTGGTTGAGACGTGTATATTTTCAATTTACAATAAATTAAATAATTATTAAACAAGTGATACGTCCGTTCGCCGTGAGTCCGGTTGGCGAGAGAGAGATGGCGGCGATGACTAGTGATGTGATGGTGATGGGAGCGAATCGATTCACTAGTGATGGGACGGAACACAATCCTTGGGGATTACTGCCTACCTTGTCGTAAAAGCCAGTGCACGCCACTGCTACTGAGTGCATTTCAGGTGTCAATGAACTCGAACGAAAAAACACTCGGTCTACAGAATCAATACTACTTCGGCTCAAAATAGCACTTCCTAAACAAAACGAACAATAATAATAATTTATAATCCTCGGCTTTTACATTTAAGGTAATATGTTTCCACGCGAGCGAGAGTGAGGGCGGACGGAATGACATCGGACAGAAATAGATTTAACAAATGATTTTTTTTGTAGGTACAGTGAACGTTTATATTAAAAGTTTATACCGTATAACGTTTATACCGGTATTACGACACGAAATCAATCAAAGGTAAGCATTCTGTTTACCTTCGTTGTTTGCTCGACGTTTCGACACAGTTTCATGTGCCGTGGTCGCGAGACTGGACTTAACTGGAGCACGGCAGCGGCGTCGTTAACTAGTTAGGTACCGGAACTGCTACTAAATATTTATTGGTTGAACACACAACCGGTACCCGGTATAATTTTTTAATATTATGTCAATGCGCGTTTCTTTAAAAAATCAATTAAAGTCTATATTACCAATGCATTAACTGCAGTTTCACGGCGGGCGCGTGTGTCGGCATCCATTTAGTTTGGAAGATTGCAAAAAGCTTTTCTGTACGATACCGTGTCGTCCGCTCGGTGGAAGAATCACGCCTACCTACTGTCAAATTAAGGTTAGCATGCCATTACAGGTAGATAGCGTATAATAGTTATAGTCATTATTACAACGCACGGCTCATCATCAAAGCCGTGTGATGACGGCGAATAGAATACATGTGTCACCACCCCAGCCCGACTTTTCCCGACTGTTAGTTAAACCACAACACGTGTGGTCCACTTGGTCGGGTACTTGACTTGTAACCGGGAGGTCGCGGGTTCGAGTCCGGCTACTGGACGTTGTACCAATGACTGGTGTACCAATGGAACTCATTTTCAGACCCTATGTACGCAACGCAACGCTCGTACGGGGACGGACAACATCGTGATGAAACCCGCATACCACAAGGTGTGTGAACCCTATAACGACGATGGGCTCACCCCCTGTCACGTTGGGTTAAATACGCTTGGTGAACCGTGGGCATTTCCTAATTAAGCAAGTGCCTCTGCCTACCCCGCTTTGGGAATAAAAGGCGTGAAGTGTATATGTAATTCGAACCGGGACGTAAACTTTTGTTTTTAAAATCATGTCCTTGTTACGTTATGTTATGCTACTGTACATATGTATGTAATAGCATTTATAACGATGAAATAAAGAAATTTTGATTTGATTTGACTTTTTTAAATAAAACGATTAAATATATTTTTTACACCACAAGTGAAACTGCTGGAAGTAAACTAGATTGCAATAAAAATTAGAGGAGAAGTACTTACTTATCCTTCAATTTCGAATCAATCGAACGAAGTAGTTATATGCAAGGGAACGCAGCTGTGTTTAGCTTGATAAATAACCTGAAAAGGTAGTGTTAGTGCCAGATGGCAGACACAATCGATCTCAAAGACCTTACCAATAAATGCGGTTTATCTATTCCGACATCATACACCAAGCTCAGCTTACATTGTCAGTTGTATGTCAAATACGGTGTAACCACTTTCAGTAATAACTTCGGTATATATGTACAAAGCGTTTATCTGTAAGGTTACCACCTTTTAGAAACATTCGAAACAGGTACCCCTGTTTCGAATCTGACTGGCGTCTCCCTCGCTTATTCCAGACCGATCAATCTTTGAATACGCGCACGTTTCCCTTTTTGGGGTGAAGAATCTAATATTCGTTTGAAAACATTTACAGAACAACATACCTATTATAACTTTGGAATGGATGAACGGTGTGCGATTACATTTTTTTCTACCACATTTTGTTTTCTTGGTTATACATTCTGTGCCATTCAAATCCGTATGGTGTCGGCGAATAGAATACATGTGTTACCATCCCAGGTCAACTTTTCCCGTCGTGGAGATCGTAAGAGGTGACCGAGGGAACTCTCCAGAGGACGGGCAACAGCGCTCTCTGTGAGTTAAACCACAACACCACAGCGATCGCTAACCATCATGCCAAGCGTGGCGATTATTGTTAGGTCCCCCCCAAATGATCATGGAAATCATTGGGGAAGACCGTCGTCCAGCAGTGGATATTGTGTGGCAGATGATGATGATGAAGTTCTGTTGAAACCTTACAATGTTATCAAAATCATTGGGCAAATAAATCTCATTCACCTACAGAGCGATTCGAATTTTGTTAAGCCGAAGTCTCTGTAGACACTTCCTACTGAGTCCATTTCAGTAACAAGTGTTGTTGCAAACAGATTATTGAGACAGATATGAAGGGCTTATTCACAACAGTCCGGCACGGGTTTAGAATGAGCACGTGTACATAATGAGTACCTTGTTGTTATGAAGTAACCGGATCATATGAAAATAACTTGAAGGCCACGAAATAATCTCCATAAAATTTTTTTGTTCGTGTTACAGGCCTCAGCCAGTATTGGCATTCGATGGAAACGTGAGCGCCATTTGTAATAAAATCATTCATTAATGAGGGATACCTGGCCTCCAAGAATACGTCTAAGAGCGTCACAATAAACTCTCAATTGCATCTTAATGATGACGACAATCCATTTTTGTTTTTACCCGATTACAAAAAAGGAGGAGGTTCTCACTTATAAACTCATTCTCCTCAATGACATAGATGTCACAACTAGTTTCAGTGCCGATTGTCAATCAGACGCTCATATCTAAATACGATGTGACATTTCTTTCAATGTTGATTGAAGTTGTCAGTATGATTTCCCTCGCAACTCTCTTATTTATTTATTCATATCTTTCTCCTGACAACAACAAACACCACAAAAAGAGAGCGAAATCGGTACAGCCGTTAATTCCTGTATGAAAAGGTTGATCGTGAACGTAAAGGTATAGGATAGTATACTATATTATAGTATAGTATCTATGTATAGTATACTCCATACAGGACTTTATCTACCAACTCACAATAAGTGTACCTATCTTGTCAAAAGTGGATCTAAAATCAATTTACTATTGGATTCCGATGGCCAGCGAAAGAGATGCACAGAAAACAGCCGTCATTACACCTTTTGGTTAGTTCGTGTTCAAATGAGACAGAAGTCAAGTCCAGTCAGACAGTTTATGCGATACGTGTACTAAATCTTACGTGGTATAGACAATTGTTGCTGTTACATGACCTGCCGTCGAGCGTCTGTGGTCCAGTTTGTAGGACATTTGACTTGTAACCGGGAGGTCCCGCGTCCGAGTCCGGCTACTGGACGTGTACCAATGGGACTCTTTTTCAGAGCCTATGTACGCAACGCAACGCTCGTACGGTGAAGGACAACATCGTGATGAAACCCGCACACCACAAGGTGTGTGAACCCTATAACGGCGATGGGCTCACCCCCTGTCACGTTGGGTTAAATACGCTTGGTGAACCGTGGGTACTTGCTTTAGCAAGTGCCTCTGCCTACCCCTCTTTGGGATTAAAGGCGTGAAGTGTATTTATTTTTTATTTACATGACCTGCCATGACATGACATGTTCTGTACAAGATGTCCTGCTCTATTCAGAAAATGAAGATGAACATAAAAATCTACTATCAGGTTCTGGAACGCCTAAATAAGGATGGGGTGGCAATCAATTTTGACAAGTGCGAGTTTCGTCAAGAGAAACTAAATTTTCTCGGATATGAAGTCTCATCGAACGGCATCAGACCAACTGAGGAACGAATTAATGCCATTTCAACATTTCCAAAGCCCAAGTGGCTGAAGGCCCGTCGTAGTTCAGCCCAGTGGCTAAAGTACAACGTTTCCTTGGTGATGATAAACTTTTATCTGGATACCACATCGAAGATGAAGTTAAACAAGTACTTACACAATACGAAGAAAAATGACAAAACACTGATAGCATGGTGACCCAAAGCAGAGGAAGCTTTCAATAAATTGCGACAAAATTGAAACAAATGCAGACCGGTGCAACTACACTGAGTCATCCCGTTCCCAATAGTGCTCTTGCCATAATGTCGCATGCATCAGATCACAGCCTTGACGTAGTACTACAGCAGAGAGTAAAGAAGACTTGGAAACCTCTAGCTTTCATTTCTAAGGCGATTAGCGAAACACAACGTGTACGATCGCGAACAATACCAATTCAAGAATTACTGCTGAGCGAGTCGCTAAAGCGTTCTATGATAATTGGATTTCCAGGTTAGTTTGTCCAATTAGGCTGACTAGGGATCAAGGACGACAGTTTGAGTCATCTCTTTTTCGCGCGTTACTCAAAAAGTTCGGCATCCAGAGAATACGAACTACGGCTTTCCATCCCCAAGCAAATGGACAAGTAGAAAGGTGGAACTGTCCAATGAAGGCCGCTCTGATGGTGCGTGGAACTCAGTGGACAGACGAATTACCCTCGGTGTTGCTGGGGCTGCGGACGGCGTTCAGAGATAACGGCGTCAGTCCTGCCTTAATGACGTAAGGCTACTACGTATACCTATGTTTATAATCTGTTTTGATAATGTATAGTTATAATATTGTGAACTGTTCTATCGCATTGGGTCCACTGTAATGGTAGTATAAGTTGTGTGATGAATAAATAAATAAATTAAAAAAAAAAAATAAAAGACCATTGCACGCAGTATCCCACGGCACTTCAGACAGCGCTCGAGCGTTTGTGGTTTAATACAATACGTATAATCTACGTATTCAATACAACAATGCCTTTTAGAACACTGCTGCTGTACTGCATGTGTCATCGTTCTAACGTAAGCCTAATGCCTTTGACGCCCCATTCTGAAACGTGAACCATCACTACTCAGGTGAGTTTCATGCTTTGTCTGACTCTACTGGCAAGTGTCGAAAAGAGACAAATACACCTCAAGCATAGCATAAAGATCAATGATGTGTAAGTACAGTTCACTTTGCACTCAGCACTAACAATCTCCTCAAGACTAGATATGTGCATATGTTAAGTAAATGTAAGTTAAGGTGTGTAACTGTTGGTAGTCCTAATAAAAAGAAAAAAA
The DNA here is from genome assembly GCA_012932125.1 of Conopomorpha cramerella. Classification (NCBI taxonomy): domain Eukaryota; kingdom Metazoa; phylum Arthropoda; class Insecta; order Lepidoptera; family Gracillariidae; genus Conopomorpha; species Conopomorpha cramerella. Next base: position 4,534 of record SJJU01004088.1, on the reverse strand, counting down.
CAATAAAATCTTACAACAGGTCTCGAACCCACAACCTCCCGTTTGCAAGTCCAGTACCAGAAAACAGAGCCACAGACGCTCTTGCAATGTATACAGATTGTAAATGACGGCGTATTAACATAATTGCACAGGGTGATTTATTTCAATGTTTTTCCGCGGCCTGTTTCCACGGTGATTATTTTAATAATGAAATTGTTACGGATTGGCTCATTTATGGAGGACGCTGGTGCTCATCAAAGTGCAATCTGTCCGAATTCAGAATGCATTAATAGTTATGTTGTAAAGATATATTGCGTTACGCGTAGGACACACTGAAGGCGGACCGAAAGCATTTTTGTTTTTGTAATATTTAGGACCTTTTGACAAAGAAACCAATGGTGGAAGTCAAAACCATTGTCATTGTACGATTTAAAAGATCTTCTTTAAAATAAAAAAAAATAAATAAATACACTTCACGCCTTTAATCCCAAAGAGGGGTAGGCAGAGGCACTTGCTAAAAGCAAATACCCACGGTTCACCAAGCGTATTTAACCCAACGTGACATGGGGTGAGCCCATCGCCGTTATAGGGTTCACACACCTTGTGGTGTGCGGGTTTCATCACGATGTTGTCCTTCACCGTACGAGCGGTGCGTTGCGTACATAGGCTCTGAAAAATAGTCCCATTGGTACACGTCCAGTAGCCGGACTCGAACCCGGGACGTCCCGGTTATAGGTCAAGGGTCCGACCAACTGGACCAAAGACGCTCTTTAAAAAAATCAACAAAAATGCGGTTCCGAAGATGGACGGTCGAAAGAATAAATTAGTTTGCATATCTTTAATTTCCTACTATACATATTGTGTTTTTTTTTTAATTCTCATTGCATCTTGCGGTGCTGTGCCGTCATTATATTCATTTGTTTTGACGAATCGACACGAAACGAGTTATCGTTTTCTTAGAGTTCTAACCCACCAGACCGATCTTATTTTGCTTTTGGGGCGACTATAAAACAACTTTATTGGTATACCTACGCCTGTCATACCATTACATGGATTTTATAGATCACACAATGTGCACAGTACAATCAAAATACATTTCGAATTAAACAGTATTTTTGAGTGAATTGATTTCCGTCAGTGCAAAGTACAAACAAGCCGCTGGCAGGCAGTATTAATACATTGCGGTGAACACTTGTCATACTTCGCGTTCGAATGGGCCAGCCGCCTGAATGTTGATTCTCCCATTTATTCCGGGATTTATTTATATTATTTTAAACAAGCTGACCCGGCAAACGTTGTTTTACCAATATACGTTAATAACAGTGTTTCTCTACTATTATAATATGCATGTATTATACATATAAACCTTCCTCAAAAATCACTCTATCCATTAGAACCGCATCAACATCCGTTACCTAGTTTTAAAGAAGAAGACAAACAAACAGACAGACAGCGGAAAGCGACTTTGTTTTATACTATGTATTGATAGATGGCTGTGGATACACAATGATTTTTTTTTTGTCTAAATAAGTAGATTGATGAGAAGAGTGATGGGATAAGTAGTATTTTACCTAGACATACATACACACATACACTAACGTCCGTAATACCCATATTAATGGGAGTGGAAGGAATCTCAAGATTAAATTGTTGGTCCTTGCGATTGATTCATTGTTGAGCGCACCACCAAAAACGGTACCCCTTTTTTATCATGGAGAAATCCGTAATGGATTCCCCACCGCTGACGGGGACACCGGCGGGGTTATGTGGGGTTACCAACTAAAACCCGGACGTTACAGCCTCCACGCCCTTTCAGTCGCCTCTTACGACAGGCAAGGGATAACCCCAGACCTATTTTTATGCTCGGAACTGCTAGGCTAACCAAACGGTACCCCTAGGGGTGCGATTAACAAATATAATATGTTAACGACACCACCGTAGAGTTGTGTATCTAAATTATTTCTTCTAAGTGTAAAAGCCGTTAGTGAAAGTAGCACTTGTGATATAATTCTCGATAGACAATGTTTATATCATAATAAATAATCAAATATTTCCACACCAACCCACACATTTCCTTCATCCCATGTTAAGTAGCTAAAGCACTTGTGTTATGGAATTCAGACAACTAAATATACCTACTTACTTAAATACATTTTTTTTTCTGTTAAATACATACTTATATATATTTAACAGAAAAAATATTATATATATATCTCTATAAGTTGCGTTTGTACCCCGTATATTGAGAGAAATATTACTGGTAGATGCATAAAAAATAGATAGTAGCCGATTCTCAGACCGAATGAGTACGCATATAAAATTTGGTTAAAATCGGTAAAGCCGTTTCGGAGGAGTACGGTAACTAGCATTGTTACATGGAAATTTTATACACACATTAAAAGTGTCTAGGGATCAAGTACATTTTAGAAGATTGCAATCAAGAATATATTTTACAAAAACTGAATTCATGCATAATGTATTCAAAATGTGGTGATAAGTCATTGATTGTGGAATTGCATTGTGGATCCAGTGATTTCCCATGAAATATTCATGACAGAAGCAAGAACGAAAATTTGTGAAATAAACGTAATGGAAAATTACGTAATGGGAATTTTCAATTACGCGAGTACCTAGTTGTCGATGGTACCAATTTGTTCGATTTCGCATGTCGTTGCTAGGTACAACATGGAAATACTATGGAATTACTTATTCGAACTCTATTCAACCCAGTTTTTAAAAATACTGTGGCTCAAAATTCCATAATCCAATTATTCCCAAACTATCGAAACAGAAATATCGAGCGTTGCCAATCCCTAGTATAAACAAACATTTTTAGTTTTTACACAAAAAATACGTGATTTCCTCATTTGGCTGGTAGATTTAAATGAAAACAACAATTTCAACTGCTGTGCTATTAATATGAAATATCATTCAACTATTCGCTCCCGAAAAAACGTAGTAGAAGTGCATATTTACCTCTCAAAAGTGTTGTTCTGTGCGCTATTTCCTTCTGCAGATTTAATATTACTTATATAACTAGGATCATTGCAAAAACAAACATCTGTGCTGATTTTCCTTTAAGAAAAATGCTACAATTAGATAAAATATGTGTTCGTGAAAAATTAAGCGGGTTTATATGGGTTGATGTTTGCTTTGGCTGTCAAAAAAGTGGTCACACTTTCAACTTTATGCTCTCTCTGTCTCTTTCTATCTAGTAGAATTGATAGGCTAACATGAAGTCTCTTTCCCACACTTCATGCGTCTTTAAGCACAGCGGCGGGATTCTATATTTATGATTTTCGCCAACAACAACAACAATCTTCGGTACACACCTTACGGTGTTAAACTTAAAAATCATTTTAAATTCATTTTTTCTTCGTAAGATGACTTAAACGTGACTTAAATTAAGTCACGTAGGTCTTTGTCTTATATTACAATGGGGATTGTTCATAATTTTCTCAAGATGTCCAATTCGAAAACCATTTCGAGGAATAGCCTTAATTAAGCATTATCAAGAATCAGATTTACAAAATCTTCATGGATTGAAATTATTTTCAATTTTTAAGTTAAACTTTTATTTGAAGACTATGACGTCATAGCTCAGCCCATAGGAATGTATTCCAAAGCAAAAAAAGTAACTTAAGTGCCAAGTCTGATTGAAGTTTGTCGTGTGACAGCTGTGACAGAAGGGAGTAACAAAACAAACTGCAAATATTTTGAAAACCTATCTATTTTATTCGGTTCTTGTTTACGTAATATTATATAGGTTGACAGTCACTGTCATTTTATAGATGTGTCAATCATGTTATTTTTTTCTGGCTACGAAGACGGTGTTCTTTCAACGCAATGATGACGTATTCCCGGTCTAAGCTTTAAAAAATAATTAAAATGTAATTAGACAATTTTATACAAAAATATTCAAATTAGTTTCTTAAAATGGTCTATATTTTCAGAAAATACTGTAAAAAACACCACCTAAAAAATGTGAACAATCCCCATTGCAGAGCGTTTATTGCGGTTTTATTGAAGCTACGGATATGGTTATGAATAAATGGCTAAAAACATAATAGAGACACAATACCATTTCCATGACCATGATGGAACCGCTATAGAGCGGCAGCTCAGTCAGTAGTACGTAATGCTGTCAAATTTGATTGCTATCTCATCGAACGGAGTTTGTTGTATCTAGAGTGACGTCACACGCTGTCACTGTCATCCCGAATGGAATGGAAAATGTCAGTGTTCATGCTAAGACTAACAAGTTACTAACTCAATACGATTGGCTTAACAGATCGTCTTCGGTAGGTAATTCACACTTGATTAGCTTTTATGATATACTTGACACACGTTACTTTGTAGTTCTATCTTTTTCTGAGTAATTAGCAAATGCGTGAGATTGATATTACAGACTGTCAAGTACAGTATGTGGCCTTCAGCTAACTGGGAATATTTCATATGTTTAATTACGTACATACTTAATTATTTCAAAGTGAAGGGTTTGGTATGCTTTCTGTCACTGCACTTCTGTGAATAATTAAACGAAAACATTTTCGTT
>SJJU01004087.1:0-20418 GCA_012932125.1 Conopomorpha cramerella | reverse complement strand
AATTTTCTCAAGATGTCCAATTCGAAAACCATTTCGAGGAATAGCCTTAATTAACCATTATCAAGAATCAGATTTACAAAATCTTCAGGGATTGAAATTATTTTTCTCTTTTAAGTTAAACTTTTATTTTAAGACTATGACGTCATAGCTCAGCCCATAGGAATGTATTCCAAGGCAAAAAAAGTAACTGAGGTGTCAAGTCTGATTGAAGTTTGTCGTGTGACAGGTGACAGCTGTGACAGAAGGGAGTAACAAAACAAACTAAAGCGGAGTTTAGACTAACAAGTTCTAGCTGCAAGTTATTGACCAAGTTCTTGCTATTACGTTTAGACTAAGTGCAAGGTTTCTTGTAGAAGTTGGCTTTGCAAGTGCTCTGAAAGTATTATCGCGCAAGTTCTTTCCAGACAGTTTACAGTAAGCAAGAACTTGCTGCAAAATTGCGCTAAATATTTCCATGTGAGTTTACACTAATTGCAAGTTTTATATAAAGCAATACTTGTGATAGTAGAATTCTAGAAGTTTTTGCAAGACTGTTTAGATGTATGTCAGTATGTGAACAATGCAACATTTTTTGTTAATACCAAAAGTAAGTATAGTCCAGGCGCTAGAGGTAGTTGAGTATGCATAATGTGAGTACCGAATTTCGCCAACGGATTTAAGTGAAGAAAAGGTCCAAGAAGAATAATGTGAATCTTGCCGGTCGATTTTTTGGTCCATATTTTTTTACCCCCTCTTCTCTTATTCGTAAAGGGAATGTATTGAGTACATGATATGAAGTCATTTTAATGATTATTTTTGTAATAATTTATAGTTTTTAACCCCTGACGCAAAAAGAGGGGTGTTATAAGTTTGACGTATCTGTATGTCTGTGCCATCGTAGCTCCCGAACGAATGAACCGATTTCAGTTTAGTTTATTTGTATTAAGGTGTTTTACGGGCGAGTGTTCTTAGACATGTTTGATGAAAATCGATTGAACCGTTTAAAAGTTATGGGGGGTTAAAGTGGGGATTAAAAATTAAACTTGAATAAATGTGTCCAAGTGGGATATTAAAGAGTACACCACGTATATTAAATGAAAATTGGATAATTTGTTCAAAAGTTATGAGGGTTGAAAGTGGGGAAAAAAAGTCGACTCTATACAAATATGTTCAAGTGGGGTATCAAATGAAAGGACAAGACACGCACATTTAAAATCGGGGGTTTTTTTTTTTGCTGACATCTTGCAGAACACAAAAAACTTATTTTGTTTACAAAATAAAGTTCCAAGTTCTTGCTGGAATATCAAAATGGCCGTTTACACATTTGACTTGTGTCAAGTTCTGGAAGTTGCAAAACTTGCTTATATAGCTTGCTGAACCCTGTTTACACTATTGTAAATGACTTTCAGAAGTTTTCTATCGCGAGTTTTATTGCTTGTCTAAACAGGCCGGCTATTTTACTGCAAAATTTGCAGAAGTCGACTATATTTAAAGTTTACACATAAAAATTGCAGCAAGTTCGATGCACAGAGAAAACTTGCAGAAATGAACTTGCTACACGTTTACACAGCGATTTTGACTTGCAGAAGTCGACTTCTGCAAATTTTATTGCTAATCTAAACTCCGCTTTATATTATTATGAATAATGAAATGACGTGACGTGACGGTTAGTTTTAAGGTTGACACTTCACTGTCATTTTATAGTTGTGTCAATCATTACATGTCAATCATGTTATTTTTTTCTGGCTACGATGACGGTGTTCTTTCAACGCAATGATGACGTATTTCCGGTCTAAGCTTTAAAAATTAATTAAAATATAATTAGACAATTTTATACAAAAATATTCAAATTAGTTTCTTAAAATGGTCTATATTTTCAGAAAACACTGTAAAAAACACCACTTAAAAAATGTGAACAATCCCCATTTCCAAAGGCACAGTCCTAACTGAATATAACAATTATAAACCTGTGTTCACCCCAAATGACGAAAATCATTAGAGGAGGCCCTTCTCCAGCAGTGGGCGTTATGTACCTAATGAACAAGTGTGCTCCATCGTAGACCACATCGCTGCTTAACATCAGCCAGGATGGTAATCAAACTCTTGTTCACTGAGTTTAAAGAAAAAAAGTGACTGATGACCATGATGATGATGACGCAGTTAGAGAATACATCAATCAAGCTTGGATGTTATCATGTGATTTGCACTCATTCTGTCTCCTTAACCCTTAAATACCTATGGTATCAATTATGAAAGTGTGCTCCATCGTAGACCACATCGCTGCTTAACATCAGACAGGATGGTGGTCAAACGCTTGTTCATAGTGATAAATAAAAAAAAATTAAACCAAACAAATTTTGGACCACATCAATCAGTCAGTCATTATTCTTAACGGTTTGTTTGGAACAACAAAAAACAAACAAATATACAAAATACTTTGCATTTTTTTGTTTTTTTTCCTACTACACTAAAAGAAGCGCATTTTAGTATTATTTTTAAATTTAGATCGATAAATCCGTGTTTTAAGGATTAAACAACCAGAATCATGTAGCACCCATGCGCATAGTTATTTATTTATTTATTGGCACACAAAACAGAATACAATTAGTACATCACCAAAATTATACATATGAAAAACTGTCAGACTTAAATCGTATTCCAAAGTATAATATAAATATATAAATTATAAATATAGGTGACACTGTTAACTAATATTTGTAAGTAAACTTAAAATAACAGTTAGAGTACTTAAATAGATGACACAATACTAACCATCATCATGCGTAGCGCAGTAGACGTCTTCGCTGAGCGGTCCGGCGTCGGTCCCGCGGCGCGCGCGCACCGCCACCGAGTAGTTGCCGGCGCGACGAGGACGCAGCACGCCCTCCGTCACGTGCACCGGCACCGACTCCGACGGTGACTCCAGGTCGTTCACCAGCTGGTGACGAGGAAAGGTTAGTTGTCAATCACTTCACGAATTTGGTCTTTCTAGGATGGTAGCTACCTTGAAGATTCTTTTGGAGGGACTCCATTTTGTAGCACGTTCGAAAGAAATAATTGAAATCAATTAACTTTCCACCATCGATTTCTGTATAAAGTAGTACCACCTTTGCATGACGCAACAGAAACAAATACGCTAGAGGCAATCAAAATGGTACCAATGTACACACATCAAAAGTGTCTAGGGATCAAGAACACTTTTAGATCTAAAAAAAAAACAAATTTATTTTAATCAAATATAATCTTCCTGATTGGTCTCCTATTTAATTCCCCATAACTTATCAGCACATTTTGAATAAATTATAAATGAATTCAGTTTTTGTAAAATATATTCTTGATAACAATCTTCTAAAATGTACTTGATCCCTAGACACTTTTGATGTGTATATTTTGAATCTACATTCTCTCAACGTCTCGACATGACCAGAGAAAATCTAACCAGATTCCAGTTCCGGCCATATGGAACCTTCCAGATCATGATACATACTTCATCTGGAAGGTCTTCATCTTAGTCACATTATTCATTCAGATTCAAAATTCGTAGTCAAATGTCCCTGTGAAATTGCCTACCTCATAAAATATCTCATAAGTGATGAAGCTTCCAGGGCTCAAGTCATCAGCGGGCGCGTCCCACCACACGCGGAGCGACTCCGACGACAGCGGCTCGCAGCGCACGCGCTGTGGAGGGCTATCTGGGGCTGGGCGATGGAACAAAATTCCACTTAAATATTTACCAATAGGCAAAGAAATCGCCATGAGGAGATGGAGATGGATATTAGAAGAGGAGCGCCAAATAATGCCAGTATCGCTTTCGAGTGGCGTCCTCCAAACGGCAAGAGAGCCAGAGGCCGTCCCGTTCATTCATGGCGCCGAACCGTCGAGCGAGGCCAAGAACGTTGCTGAGGACAGGAAGGCGTGGCGTGATCTTGTCAAGGCCCTCTGCACCTCTGGGGTGCCATAGGAACACAACAACAACAATTTACCAATACGAATAGAAGATCAAAGTTATTACTTCCATCACATTTTGTTTGGGCATTGGATGAATTGACCAGCGCCTACTTGCACGACATAGCATTTTAATGTGTGTGACACAATGTTTTTGCTATGTTCATAATTTAAGGGTGCTGTTTTGTATGTCAGTATGTAAAATTAAATTGTCTCTCTGACATCTGTACTGACCTAAAACACTCGTCATAGAATTACTTGCTGCATTTTCAATTTAATATCTGGGAATCTTTGGGAAGCCTAACACTGACATTTTATATTTTTGCTTGTTGTTTTAATTGTATTTCTTTTATAATGTTGGTGTTAGTTCTTAAGTTAGTAAATAAATATACATACAATACAATAATCCATAAAATTCGGATAATATCCCCCAACAATTTTCATTGGCATGCAAAGAGCAAAATACAATCCACCTCCAGATAATTATTTTCAGACAAGAAACAAAAAAAAACGATTACTTTTCTGTTCAGGAAACAATATCAAATGCCTTACCAATAGGCGGCATTCCAGCAGCCACAGCGACAGCGGCGGCGCCCGCCCCCATCCTGTTGAAAGCTCGCACGGTGACGTCAGCGCGTGAGGCGGCGGCCGGCGGCGCCGGGAGGGCACCGGCGCCGGCCGCCCAGCCTCGTGCTGCCGCGCAGCTGCCCGTCCTGGAAGCATCGCTGCCCGCACCAGCAGAACCCACGCAGTATACATAGCCCAGCACCTCGCCGTGCCATGATGACTGGGGTGGTGGCTGGAGTGTATGAAATTGCAACGTTTCAATATACTTATTATACTTTACTTAATCTTAAAATAAAATAAAAAAAAATACACTTCACGCCTTTTAATCCCAAAGCGGGGTAGGCAGAGGCACTTGCTAAAGCAAATGCCCACGGTTCACCAAGCGTATTTAACCCAACGTGACAGGGGGTGAGCCCATCGCCGTTATAGGGTTCACACACCTTGTGGTGTGCGGGTTTCATCACGATGTTGTCCTTCACCGTACGAGCGTTGCGTTGCGTACATAGGGCTCTGAAAAAGAGTCCCATTGGTACACGTCCAGTAGCCGGACTCGAACCCGGGACCTCCCGGTTACAAGTCAAGGATGCGACCAACTGGACCACAGAAGCACGCCAATGTTCTTTTTATTTTGAGATATTCGGTTGTTGCAATAATTGGGGTGCCTAAGTTCGGTCTGTATTCTAGGACACAACCCCGTAATAGTCAAATTGACAACTGATACACAAAAACTTGTACAAACTTTCACCAGAATGGTATTGGATGTCTTTGGACTTACATACACTACATACACTTCACGCCTGTCTCGCCAGAGAAAGGTATGGCAAGAGACTACAGATCTCCATTTGTCACGATCCTGACATACCCCTTGTCCGCTTCATCTCCCATTCATACATCTTGTTGGTTTCATAGGATTAAATAAAAAGAAAATCTTTTCCCCCCACAGACATGATCTCCGGTTTTCGAGTCTTTTCACAGCCTTCGGCCAGACTATCACAATCTGGTCTGTATATGTCCTTTGGGCGACCTCTACTCACCCGGCCCATTACATCACCCATATAAATCTCTTTCGTCAATCGACTTTCATCCATTATCTCCACATATTTGGACCTTAATATGGATATTTAGGACCAAGAGGTTTCCTGGTCGATTGCTGTGCTCTGTAATAGGACCAATGCCAGAATTCCCATTGATCTGTTGAAGTAGATTTGATTTTGGGACTACATTTTTGTATCAAAATCGCGCAACTATACATACTCTGACTTAAGGACTGGGATTGTTTAAAAAACGCCCCACAAACCGCCGAATAAGCAGCGCCACTAAACTCATTAATGGTAATATCATTTGGCATTTAATTATGGTTCACTTACTATTAGAAAAGTTACATATTCTGAAGTTCTGACGTTCAAAAACTCCGCCTTGGGGCTTGTCAGCGAAATATGGAGCGCAGTATTCTCGGAGTCCGATTAACGGATCGAATCCGGAATATTGAAATACGCTCAAGAACAAAAATCATGGATGTAGCTTGGAAAGCGGCGCAACTAAAATGGGATTGGGCTGGCCATGTTGCTCGCATGTCTCCGGATCGTTGGGCAAACAAGGTGACGACTTGGATCCCAACAAACGGCAAGAGATCACGTGGTCGCCCCCGAAAGAGATGGCGCGACGAGATCGTCCGCCAGGATGACGCCTGGTGGATGACCGCTCGAAATCGCAGTAAATGGAGAAAAGGAAGAGAGGGCATTTGCCCTGCAGTGGAATTCAGTAGGCAAATAAAAAGAAAACATTCTGTAATTGCATAATCTTTTGCGCGCACAAATATAATAAAAATGCACAAAACACTGAATAAGTAACACGTTTTGTAAATTTTGCTATTGGTATGGGAGGGTTCTAAAATGCTTCAGGTGCTGCTGAAATAAGACCACGATTACATAGGTTTTTTTTATTACAAAGAAAGCACCTACTTATTCAATTTCCAAAGAAATCAGGCCAATGTTGTTGTTTAAACATGCACAGAGTTTTTAAGCCAATTATATAAAGTAACTTCCGCTTTTAAGAATATTGAGCGTCATTATAATGTATAATAATAGAAAGTGCAGCGTCGCGTGTCTTCGCTATAAAAATGTTAATCTAAATATATAAAATGGAGAGCTGACTCATTTGTATGAGATTAGAAACTTGATAATTTCTTTCATTCAATATTAACAATATCCCAGAACATTCCGCACACATGTTTAACTGACCAGAAACTAGGATGTACTGTGGGTGTCAAAGACTGGTTTATGAATGAACTAGTGGGTGCCTCGCGGGATTTAGTCCCTCAATGCCGAGTCTCCCCACAATGACTACATATTGAACTTTTCGTACAACTTGCTAATATGTCTCGCTATGCTAATATTTAAAAATAAACTTACAGGAGATCACTGAATGCCGACTTTTTGATTTATTGTTAATCCTTACAAAAAATAATAAAGTTGGCATATTGACTATTTGACATTGGAAACAAATAAAGAATAGGCTTTGACCGATTGTTGGCAAAAGTCGGCATTTAGTGATCTGAGAAGCAAATTTGACACTGTTGGCATAGCGGGACTAGTTGTAAGAAATGTTTAATAAGTAGTAATTTTGGGGAAAGTCGGCATTGAGGGACTAAATCCCTCGCGGGGCTTATTTGGGCAGTTTCAGTATTCATTTCTATGAAAAATAATACCACCAAGTTTAAGAACCATAACTTCATAATTAACGTGATTTTCTGTTATTAAATTCTATCCCCTTTTTACCCCCTTAGGGGATGAATAAATAAAAATCCACTTGACTCCTTTTAATCCCAAAGCGGGGTAAGCAGAGGCACTTGCTAAGCACGTGCCCACGGTTATCCAAGCGTAGTTAACCCAACGTAACAGGGGGTGTGCCCATCTCCGTTATAGGGTTCCAATGTTTACGATATTTTCTTTCACCGTACATTGCATTGTGTACATAGGCTGTGAAAAGAGTCGCCGAATTCAAACCCGCGACCTCTCAAAGCTCAAGTCAAGTATCCGACCAACTGGACCACAGACACACGTATTCATATCTCACGTAAACATAAAAAAAGAACCCCTGTCCAAAATTTCAGCTTTCTAGGGTTTGTGGGTTTTATCAGTCTGAACTTTGAATTTTATGTACACACATCAAAAGTGTCTAGGGATCAAGAACATTTTTAACTAATTTATTTAAATCAAAAGAAATCTAATTGGATTGGTCTCCTACCTAATTCCCCATGCCAGTATCAATGACTTATCACCACATTTTGAATAAATTATGAATGAGTAAAACATATTCTTGATTCATCAGCATCATTATCATCAGCCCATACGTGTCCACTGCTGGACATAGGCCTCTCCAATTGATTCTTGATTGCAATCTTCTGAAATGTACTTGATCCCTAGACACTTTCGATGTGTGTTCGACCTATACAAAAGTAGTTGGACCACGAAACTGTTTATAGTGATTCACTCACCATGCATCCCAGGTCTTCATCGCCGTACAGTCCAGGGAAGTACTTCTGATCGCCGCAATGGAAGCTGGTGTCGGGAAGGTCGACTTTAGACTGGAATTTGTCGTCGAAATTCTTCTCGTAACCCACGGGGTAGTACTCCTTTGGCGCGTTCATCACTTTGCCGGATGTTGGTACCCTGAAATTTTTGAATTTTGCCTTTGGTATATGGTACATATTGGTTACTGGTGTATTTTCTGCGACATCGTTCGCGACTCATCGTTGCGCCACAAGGGGTTTAAATCTACTACACTCTATTAGTCGCATCGCTCTGGCGTCGTAGCGGAAAAAGAGGTACATTGCTGATTTCGTTACTTTCATTTGACTGACGTCCGTAGTAAGACAGCGATGCACATCGTTCGCCGCTACGTTGTCAGACCGGTGCAGCAGACTTGGACCCCAGGTGACTATTTACGATTGTTTTAAACATCTTCTACATTTCACCCCTGTTTCCCAGAGGGGTAGGAAAAGCTACGTATCTACATTTGCCACTTTCCTGACTCCCTCCTTTCACAGCTGCAACTATATTTTTATACATACATCCAGGACACTCCCACTCACTTACGCACTACTGTGGTTTCTGTTAGAGCCAAGATCTAGAGCAGCATCCAGAATAAACCTGAGCTCCTTTAATGAAGACTGGGCTAGATTCCCGGGGGCCTTTGTGTAATTGCGATGGTGTCCACAGGATGGAATGCGTTAATTGACTTTGCAGCCATCTTCACCATATGTCAAAACCACTGCATTCCCTTATCAGTCTTTGTCACAATATCTTCCTTCAAACCGCAAACTTTTCCTCACTATTCTTTATTCTGTCATTCTATGTCTTTCATGCTTCTCAATGATCACATTTCGATGGCATTATCTTTGCATACATTATAAAAGCTTACTTATGTATAGCACATAACACACAGAGCTTCATGATATGGATAAATTAAATACATAATATTAATACATAAATTAAATATAACATAATAACACTGTGCCCCCGTACATTATTATTACAAATTTTATGGTTTTTAACTTGTAAGATGATCATGCAATTCATTCTCAATTTTCTTACACAATAATATTTAAGTGCAGTTACGAGTATTTGTAATTGTTACATCAGTGAGTATTAGCATTCATTTGTGGTTATTAGAAATCCATTCGATCACAGAGTACATTACATTCGATTTTCAAACTGAAAACAAAAATGCATCAGCATGCTACATCCATCGAACGTTTGACGGTTAAAAATAGTAGGTATCAGAATTACCAATAGTTGAGTTAGTACAATTTAATTATGTTGTTACGGTAATGGGGAATTTTCTTTGACGTTTTTCTGACAGATTTTCGGGCCGGAGAACTGTCATTACTGTCAAACTTTGTTTGGAAAGTACGACAGTAATGACAGTTCTAAGCCCGCAAAATCTGTCATAAAAACGTCAAAGAAAATTCCCCCATTGTCATTTAAGGACACAAGCCATACGAAATAACATAAAAATTAACAGGACCATTGAACTATTTTACAACGGTTTACCTCAACTCTTGAATAATTGCCTCTTGTCTCATTTGGTATGCCAACATAAATTGTATGTTACCTTTTCGGCGGTTTCGTGGACGATGCAACAGTGAACTCCGGTTCTGGATCCATTTGGAATACTATCGGAGATTCTGTAGTTGTGGACGTGGTAGTTGTAGTCGATGTAGTAGTAGTTGTTGTCTTTGGCGCTGTCGTCGGGAACTGAACGTTTGCGAATTGGCTGAGTAATTGCTGCTGTCTGAGCGCTATAGCTGCTTCGACAGCTTCCATTGATATGTTTCCAGCTTTAGCTATCTCGGCTATCTTCTCGTTGATGTCATCCTTTGTATATTTAAGTTGCGTGTCGTCGCCGTAACCAGTGATCGTGTTGTATTCGTCGACCTTCTTCGTGCCGTACGTGGGATAGAGTTGGCTCGCTAACTGGTGCACGTGCTGTGGTACGGGATCTACAAAGTTAGAAATAGGGTGATCAGGTGTTCTGTGACGGGTGGCTACTGTGTTCTTGTATAGTGACATATGAGGATATGTTGGAGGTATTGGATGGTGGTTAGTGTCTTTGAAAACTTGTGCGGGAATTAGTGTTATAGTCTGTAAAGGTCGGACTGATATAGGCATAGGTATGAAAGGTTGGACTGTGGTCCCTCGTATAACTCTCGGTGTGTAGTTTTCTATGTATATTGGTGTTGTTCTGAATCCGTTTCTTGTGAGTTGATTGGCGTGGGACGCTGTCATTTGTGATACGAGTTTTGTTATTTGTTCCTGTGTCGGTCTGCGATAGTATTTATGATTCTCACTTTGGTAGGCGGGCGCTGGTCCTTTGGATTGGGGGATTTGAAGTGGCGTGTAGATTTTCTTCGTCGCCTGGATCGGCAGAACTTTGAGGGTGTCTTCCTTTGGCGGTAGAGGTTTGAACGGCGGTACGCCCATCGTGTAAGGCTGTGTCATGGAAACTTTGGAGAGGGGGTTCATGGCGTTGAGTTGTGGTGGTGACACGACTATCGGCTCCATGGTGGTGGAGACTCTCCTGTGGAGCTGGTGAGCTTCTCCATGGCGGCAGGGTTGACGCGGTGGTTGGCGGGGGCTGGCGGTCGCATCATTATCCTGTTCTGCTTGCCACGCTTCTGTAATCAAGTTGCGTCAATTGAATTTAGTATTTATTCTTACATATTTCGATTTGTTTTAGACAATTTTGTACATTGTGACAGGAAGATCTATAATTGCTTTAAAGGTATCACAGCAGAATTCACCAACTATCACGTGCGGTTAAATATGATTTATGAAAATTTTGCCTTTTAAGCTTTGAGATGAAAAAATTCGAAACGATAACCCTTTTGGCGGCTGTCGCAGCAAAATAAACCATAACAGAGTCTACTGAAGGGATAGAGTAGCAAAACATATTCTCAAACCTCCTGCTTCCCAGCTGCAGCTCTGCCGGTGGAATCACTGACGTCATTGGGGGCTACACCATTTTTGACACTGACGGAGCGGCGTCTGCTCGGGTCCTGATTGGTCAGCGATTGTTCGAAGCCAAGCTCGTCGCCAAGGCTAAAGCCTGAAATATAATGGGATTGTGATGAACGTAATGAAATATAAAAGAACCTACTTCAACCAGTATTTACTAATCACCCCTACGATTTTTTCAAGTTTCCGTATTTTCATGGGAATGTATTCTTTATTCCTAGATGAACGATAACTAATAAAGCACATATTCCCGTGAAAATAAATAAAGTTACGTCCTCTGTTCGTATCACAGCAGAAGTACAAAGCTATGCAGTTATATTTTCATGAAGTAATGTTTAACAAGTGGCATATTTAAGGATTTAACCTTCAGTCTGTCTGTCTTGTCCTTGTTCAAAAGAGAAAAACTATACATAAGCGACAAATGATACCATAGTTCATGTCATGTAGTTTTATACGCCAACACTACCATGTCATTACAAAGCAGTTTCAAAGAAGCTACCACATCTAACAATGTAACAAATCAACTTGCAATCTTCAATATTTTCACTTGGATTGGATAATTACCTATTATTTTGTTTTCATTCAAGAAACGAATGTGTAACAAAGCAAATCTTACTTTCTTTACTCAATTATGGTATCATGGTATATTTATATTATCATTATAACAAAGTTAGTTACCTATCCTACTATACTGCGGAGGGAACGCTCCAGAGGACAGGCAGCAGCGCTCTCTGTGAGTTAAACCACAGCGTCACTGCGATCAACCCGCCTGCCAAACGTGCCGTTTGGCATTTCCACCATGGAAATCAGGGGGAGACCCTCGTTCATCAGTAGACGTCATATGGCTGATGATTGTTTGTTATCTATCATTTCCTTATAACAAAATGTATGTACAACTAGCTAACCCGGAAAACGATGTTTTGCCAATATTAACCATGATTAACAATGTTTCTCTGCTATTATTTGTTATGTAATATATACGTATACCTTTTTCGAGATTCACTCAATCTACTACAGAAAGCCGCATATAAATCCCTAATATATGTACCTAGTTTTATAGATCTTAGCATACATAAGGACAGACAGCGGAGTGGTGACTTTGTTTTATACTATGTATTGATATGAGCACTTTTTGTATTTACTTAATAGTCTGTCCTTTCCTGTCATTTGTAACAATATGTTAGATGTGAGTGTGCATGTTACTACTTCACGGAAAAAGTACTCAACAGATGTTGACAGAACTTAATGAGTAGATATAAACTTCGAATAGGACCTATGTGTGAATTTCCCTCGAGAATAGGTCAAACAGCGGTTAACACCTCATTAGTAAGTTACTTTCAAGAGCGAAAATCATTTGCACCTATGGCATAAAGCCATGTAACACCAAAACGCGTTATACGTCTTTTGTATGGCACATTCACTCCATACATTATGGTTATGATAATGACATTTATATCCATTCATCCGTGACACGTGAGAGTAAGTGCCGTAGACAATGCCACTATGTGGCGGCTAATTACGATTGTCACGGTTTTATCGCTATGGCTTTCAGTTAGTATTCGTTTGTTTTCTAGTGATTTTTACCGATCAGTCCCCGAGGAAAGCGCGACATCGTCAGACACATTATAATGCGATTCGTTAAAACAAGTCAAATCGCACAAAGCGTGATATAAATTCTTATCAAAGCGCTTAATTTTATGCAGGGTGTAGTTTGTAAATAGATCTAGATTATTATAAAAAATGTAGTGTAGGCTATTTTGACCCCTTTGTTGTTAGTATAAAAGGATTAACATTGTTTTTCTGCTATTATTATGCATATGTTACACGTATAAAAAACCCTCCTTTGAAACCGCTATATCTATTAAAACAAACCGCATTAAAATTTTAGCATACGTAGGGACAGACAGCGGGAGGCGACTTTGTTTTACCCATGATGAATGTAGGTATCACTACGATGATATCGTGCTGTCAACTAAATGTAAGTAGAGAGCATTTTGATAAATAAGGAACGTGTTATTGAAGACCTTTTTTAACCTTCGACGCAAAAACGACGGGATGTTATAAGTTTGACGTGTATGTGTGTGTATGTGTCTGTCTGAGGCAATGTAGCTCCCAAACGGATGATCCGATTTTAATGTGGTTTTTTTGTTTAAAGCTGATTTGATCGGTCGTGTTCTTTCGTAGCTATGTTTAATCGATATCTGTTCATCCACTCAAAAGTTATGGAGGTTAAAGGGGGTATGAAAAATGTAACTCGAATAAATATGTCCCAAGGTATCAAATGAAAGAGCACGACACGTATATTAGGGTGTTTATTTTAAATGGTTTTTAACGCCTAGTGCAAGTTTTGACCATCTTTCAACTTATAGGGGACCCATATCCAGTTTTAAGGGTTACCTAACAACACTTTATTCTTAGGTTAGGTAGGAAGTAGGTAAACGGACTTAAAACTATTAGGACTCCATTTCATAACTTAATGAAAAAGTCCCCTGTTTTTTCATGAACCCACTATTTTGCCCCATCAATGGACCAATTTTCATTATAATAACAAATATTTTGAATATTAATGAAGAAGGATAGCAAATATACAGGATGAACAATTACACAACTGTATATACTAGTGGGACTCCGAGAAACAGTTCTCCCTCGTGGTTCCACTGATGGGACAATATAGTGGGTCCACGAAAAAACAGGGAAAAAGTCTATTCTCAGTTTTTGACAACGTTTAGTTTATGTCGCGTCTTTCTTGACGTGTTAGGCCTTCTGCTGTCACTTTGGATATACATGCTAATATATAAATGTTGCAACCATTGCACATCGATTTAGCATTTTTCAGGTACCTTGTTTAAAATATCGCAAATGTTTCATAAGGATTTTTGTAACAATATTGGGAAGTATGTTTATTTTTTTGTTAAGTATAACCTTCATAGAGTTCCAGCAACTGTCTTAGTGCTGCGGTTGCTGATTTAGGAAAAGTACTTACTATAAAATATTAGGCTAAAAGTCCATTTAAACGGCTCTATAATACTAGTACCATGGTGAATATATTATGTCTATTAAACGAGGTAAAATGATAAATGATTAGCAAATTTAAAAAATACTTAAAATAATGTAAATACGGAATAACCAGTTCTTGTAGAACCCTTAAAACCTTTTTTATTCTCTATTCCTTATTCTGAGTATACACTATCGTGGTAGGTTGATTATAACTGTCATGGATTACTGCTATGGTTGTTAAGGAGTGACATATAATCGATTTGTCAACTTAGCGGGTGCTAAGTTGACAAATCGCTTTGTTTTGTTAACCCATTAATTCCCAGAAGAATACTTACTCTTTAATTGATTTTGACTTTTATTACCAAGTAATAGAGTTTAAAATAACTTGTCAGTCTCCGAGTACAGTGGGTACTGTACTCGGAGACGAGTACAGTGGGTTAACAAAACTCATATCAATGGTTAGGTGTCAATGGTGGTGACTGATTACGGTTGTACTGATTACGACATTGTTCGCCACTGTGGCTTCTATGTTCGCGTTTGATATAAACCGATAAACAACTAATTATAGTTGTACTTACTACGGTATAACATCAGTCAGGTGTCAATTTTTGGCATAACTTATGTGGCGATTGATTACGATCGTCATGGTTTTACGCTATGGCTTTTAAGTTAGCGTGTAAAATTTACTCGTACTAGTTTAAAACTATTACGACGGGTACATTACCTCGGTACTATCGATACATTTTTTTAAAGTTTTCATTTAATATACGATACCAGCATGGTCCACTATTCATGATAATATGGTACAGTCAGGCAAAAAAGGGGTCTTATCATTTTTGATGCTACTTCCGGTGTCACTAAATCAACAATAAGGTAGAGTTGTTATTTGGTGACCAGTAAAATTAACCTTAGATAGTCTTAAGATATTCATAGGATATTCAACCTTGATTGGATAGGTTAAATACAAATATATATTAAAAAGATAATATTTTTATTTTATAATAAAAATA
This sequence comes from Conopomorpha cramerella, assembly GCA_012932125.1. Taxonomy (NCBI): domain Eukaryota; kingdom Metazoa; phylum Arthropoda; class Insecta; order Lepidoptera; family Gracillariidae; genus Conopomorpha; species Conopomorpha cramerella. The sequence continues at coordinate 5,402 of SJJU01004087.1, read as the reverse complement.
AGATAATATTTTAAAGAAAATATGTATTTAATTAAGTATATTTCATTGTCTGAATTCCTTAACATGGGATCATCATTCATTTTGAGCGGATAACTATACTGTTTATAACAAGACCCCGGGCAATGGTCTTAGATACGTTTTTGGAGTCGTTGATACACACATCAAAAGTGTCTAAGGATCAAGAACATTTTTATTGCAACTCTAAAAACATCTAATTTATTAAAATCAATCTAATCTTCTCTCATCTGGATTGGTCTCCTACCTAATTCTCCATGCCTGTATCAATGACTTATCACCACATTTTGAATAAATTATGAATGAATTCAGTTTTTGTAAAATATATTCTTGATTGCAATCTTCTAAAATGTAATCCCTAGACACTTTTATATTAACAACTTACCTACGTATGGTTCCAATGCGGTGAAATGTTTGTTTTTTTATTGACGTGCGCAACAACTTTCTAAGACTTTTGACAATTTTGAAGAAAAAGTCTATGTTGTATCCTGTTAGAAGCCCTACTCGATTTCTCTCAGCTGGTTTTATCTAACCTAACAGTACTGCTAATGCAGTTAACGCATACATAGACCACGTACTAACAAGACGTATAAAGCTAGTAATGTAAACATTTGATGTGACCTCGATCAATGATTAGTAGAACGGTAAAACATTCTGGAATAACCGATATGGAATTGGGACTGTCGCGTGTTCAATTCCTCGGACGACATGCTCAAGTGATGAGTATAGGTACTGATACACATGCTTGTAAGTAGCATGCTTTTGTAGCGATTCCCGTAATATTAATGTTCTTATTACGAGTCGAAGCTTTGAGATATTTGACGTCTTGGTTCCTTACCGTAATCGCCCCAAAAGCATGCCACTAAGTAGCATGTCTATCAGTACCTTATCTACCGTTCACGATGCTGAAAACGATGGTATTCTTTATCATTATTTGTATTAACGACTTTTTGACACATCGCATGAGATATTTATTATTCGAATACTAAGGGCCTTAATGGCGGAATTGCTATTTCGAAGATACACAAAGCTCAACTTAACTTGTCAGTTGTATGTCAAATACGGAATAACCAGTTCTTGTAGACCTATAATAACGGTTGTATAAGTGATAACGCGTTTATTGGTAAGGGGGTAACATTACATAGGTACAAAACATGTAGTTTAAGTTTAACTTTTCTTCATTTAGAATGAATAACCAAGGCTGCATTTTACTCCGAAATTCGGGCAGTGACAATAAAATGCGAGGAACACCGGGCGGTACAGCTAGTTATTTTCAATATAAAATAATGTAATTGGCCCCATTCTCACTTTTAACTATAAAACCTTAAAACAGTTACTACCAGTTAGAAAGTCTCAAAACTGTTTCTTAAGACTTAACTCCCTCTGAAACTGTCTGAAATTTCTCTTTTCCCATACATCGGCGTACTAAAATAACTATTGTTTCTACTATTGTATTGATTTACTATCACAAAGGAGGTCAGCTTATAAAAGTTCTGGTATTGTATAGAGAAATGCTCAAAGAACAACCGGAGAAAGTGCTAAGTGCCGTATTGATGTGTGAATTTTCGATGGCACTTCTGTGTGAAGTGCAACCGAGAGTTTGAACTAAAGTAGTTTGTAATCTACTTACTTGGTGAAGAAATGGTCAGCCCAAATCCCATCCTAATTACGTTATTTCAGAAAAGGGGTCTTGAGGCTTGAGGGGACTACGAGCCTAAGTCTGAGTTGCAAAAAGTACTTTTAAACTTATTCAATTAACTGAGCCTTATAATACGTTTAATTTAACATAGTGCGAACCGCCAGGATGTGGAATGACTTGCCGGAGTCTATGTTTCCCGCACAGTACAGTCTGGAGGTCTTCAAGTCACAAGTAACTCAGCGTTGAATATTGTGGTTGGCAAAAACTTTGATAAATCTTAAGACACTTTTATAGCACGTTTGAGAAGAAACACCGATGATGACATTATTTTTACAGCCGAAACGCTCACTGAACAAAACCTCCATACAAAAAGGTGTTATGTCTTCAAACAATTCGTATTTTGTACGGTTACAATGCATAAGTATTGCTAACATCCAACCACGCAAAGACAATGGAAAAAGCTTACTTAAATTATCATTTCCTATAGATTTTCCTTTATCGTGTGGATCAACATAATCTGGCCAGACATGAGAAATGATATTGTGTTCTGTGATTAAACCGAGCCGACCTTCACCTAAAAATGTGGATTTTACGAACAAATATTTAACATGCATATCAAGAACAATACTAGCTTTGAACTTAGCTCTAACCTTTAGAGCCTTCGAATGTGTATATTTATTATTTTTGTAATATTTCGTGATACCTAGTAATTATTTAAGTTTTTGTGTGTCGTTTCCTTACGAAAATCTTAAGACAAATGGCTAGTGAAAAAAATAACAAATGAATTAAGAAATTGATGACACTTTTTTTGTATTATCAATTCGATTGTCAATCTACCTACATACATATATCCCATAAAATATGATTCCAAACCTTTCTGAAACTTACAGGTATTGTTGCTTAAGTTTTAAAAATACTTTGAAATAATACACAACAATCGGAAATTTTCTTTGACGTTTATCTGACAGATTTTCCGGCGGGAACTGTCATGACTGTCATACTTTCCAAACAAACTTTGAGAGAATGACAGTTCTCCGTTAAAAAATAAATCGTTCGTAAATCATATTTTATTCATTTCTATCGTTCATTTTTAAGAGTGTAAGTATAGTGAATTGTAATAAAATATTTTTAAACACTCTTGTGCTCTCTATGCTTAAATACAAATTTTGAATTTAAAAGTAAATCTTTACTGGCCGGTTATCTCTGCCTACCACAGACAAACAACTTTACAACATCTATGCAAAACGACATATGACAACACCATCAAACTTTCATGACCCTAAAGTACAGAGCCTAAACTAACACAAAACTCAAACACAGACATAAAGTCTTAGAAACCTCATTCCAAACAAAGCAACACAATAGCGCACAGGAATGTAGTAAATATTTTCATAGTGACAATGTATATATTACCATGGCACACATTGGAAAGAAAGTACCATATCGAATAGGTGACATTAATCAAACGTGCGGTGCATAAAAAGACAGGTGTCCGTTTGTACGTTTGTGTGTCTGTAGGCCAGTAAGTAACGCTTTTCCAATGCGAATCGGCCGCGGGCTAATGACCGCGAAGCATCCGGTGTTCGACCTCATAATATTACGTTATTTTACACAATTCCGGCGGTTTTTTTATCGTTTACATAAGGCATTGTTATTGAATTTATTGGCTTAGTGTACCTACGTTAATGTACTAGAAATAACATAGGTATGTTGCTGTTTCTATGCGCTATGTATTTTCCGTGGAATGAATATATAAGAATGCGCTTTTTGCATACTGTATTATATAGGGTGGCTCATTCAAATCGGTCAGTATGGGAAAGTCTGAAACTATAAGACATACGAAGATTTGTTCTTAGGAACCATGTCACCGATGTTGATAAAAAGAAAAACTGCACTCATACTTTATTTGAAAAAAGAACTGTATTCAGCTCGGGAATCGAACCCGGTTGCTTTGAAAAAATAAACTTGCACTTTTCACTTTTATGGAGACATTCATGGCGTTCTTTTGTATACAGGGTGGCTCATTCAATACTGACCGATTTGAATGAGCCACCCTGTATACAAAAGAACGCAACAATTGAAAATGACAATACTGGTCGATGCAGTCGATTTAAGATGAAGAGATAATAATTTATCTTCTATAAGTATTTATTTAGATGTTTATGGACATGGGTTTTGTAAACACAGACAATGGTGAAGAATTAAAGAATTAAATTAAAGGTATTTGAAGACGTGACACTCATGTAAGTTTTAGCATGAGAGAAATGTGATTTTGGTAGATCAATTATAAGATGAATACATTTTGAGGCGCCCCGCATCCTTTGGTCCCCCGCCGGGGACTGAAGGAGCACGCCCAATGACCCTCCCGTATTCACGGGAGGCGAGGACACCACGGGCAGGCGCCAAACGGCGCACACACCGTTTCCCCACCCCGAAAAGGTGTGTGAAGACCACGAGTCGGCGCCCTTTGGTGGTGTAGCACCTCTGCCTCTAAGTCGTGGGTTCGATTCCCACCGCAGACAGGTACTTAGGTTATGAGCTTTAAGTACATGTTGGTTGTTGTCTGGGTGTTTTATTTATACAGGGTTACTGGTTAAGACGACCTATCTCCGTAATACTAATAGCAACTGATAGTGACATTTCTGACAGATTTTACCAGTAAACGTGTATAAGTATGAATATAAAAGAAAAAAATATGTATTTAAAAAAAGTATATTCTTCTGCCTACCCCGCTTTGGGATTAAAAGGCGTGAAGTGTATTATTATATTTTCTTGTCTGAATTCCATAACACATCATCTACCTAACATGGGATGAAGTCAATGTGTATGTTGTTGTAAAATATATTTATTTTTTTGTATAGCCCTTTCGAATACAATATCTGTAATGAATTATCGTACAAGGACATGTTTTGAATAATGAGTTCACTCACCCAATCCGAAATGTGCTTTCACGCCTCCGAGATTCCTCACTCGAAATAGGCCGGACTTTTTGAAAGCGCAGTTTATTTTGAATCCGAAGTCTGACTCCAGGACGCATGTTGGGTGCACTACATCTGAAATAAAAGAAAGAAATATTAATAGATGGTTTTGTTTCTTAACCCTTTCGGGGAAACATGCCACTTTGAGATGAGTTGTTCTATCTATCTCAACTGGTCATTCCAACGAGGTCTTGGGAAAGATGCTTCTTTTCCATTTTTCCCAACTTGCAAAAATCGAGGTACTTCATGCAATTAGATATTGTTACTTTTATGCTATGGATACTTTTTTTTTTCACTTTTAATATTTTGCAAGTTGTGAAAAATTTGAAAATAATTATATTTATCTCAATTGGTTGGGATGGCCAGTTGGGATAGATGGAACAATCCGACGTGATAAGGATAACAGTTTCATTACGTATCTTAATTTGAGTGTCTACGACCGTGTTAACTGTTCCCTTGTTCATATAATCTTCGCATGTTTTGAACTCTATTCACCGGTAATAGGATTAAAAAAACAACAAATTATTTAATAAAATCTATCTTCGATATTGTACATAAAGATCAACGTAGATTCCTATAGTTAACGATGCTTCGTTCTTATTATTAATTAGCAGTACCTAAGCGGTATTACCTTACCTCCGAACGACCTTAATTTAGCATAGTATTTTTATATTCCGCTATATCTATATATATAAAATTCTCGTGTCACAGTTTTCGTTGCCATACTCCTCCGAAACGGCTTTACCGATTTTGACCAAATTTTATACACG